>CM035418.1:189754587-189844587 GCA_020310875.1 Ceratopteris richardii | reverse complement strand
AAGTATTTACTTAATTCTGATATCTTAAGTTACATTTTGTTTTTAAGTATTTACTTAATTTTAAAAACAACATATTCAAACATAATTTTTTCTTGTTCTAATTTGATTTTCTTAAAGATAAGAAATCATCACTGAATAGATTGTCATTCCAGGGTAAAGTAGACCATGAAGGCATGGGAATGAGTAGGAAATATTGTCTTTTGGCAGTGCATTAATTCAACAAGCATGTATCCTACAATATTTATACAACTTATCATATCAATCAATACTCAAAAAATACAAAATGTGTACATTACACGTTTTAAAGATTGCCTTTGCAATAACTGGATGATCTCTTTCTACTTTTCCAAAAGCCTCAGGGTTATGAGTAGTTCTAAGAGACAAAAAAGAATGAGGATGCAAAGAGTTCCTTAGCCTCTGTTGCATCTAATTCTACCTCATCATTAACTACTTTCTCTATGTATTCAAGTCTAAGAATACCACCTGTAAGTAAAAACTTTCTAGTATTTCACTCAGTGCTCATTCTCTAATTACAACTGACCAGAGAGATTTTAGAGGAATCTAAGTAGGAATCAATGCAACCTATTAGGAGTTATTTCATAAAAAATAAGTAACCATACTAAGAGCGATAAGTTTAGCAAGTTAGGTATGTGATGTGACTTTTTAGGAGTTAGAAGATGCAATGATATAGGTTACTTCAAATGCACATATCTCTCAGTTGTAGACTCTAAATGCAATGCAATTTTGGGAGTATGTAATAGACCTAAAGGCCTAACTTTACCAAGTTGAATCATCAAAAAAGATGCACCATGCTCATAGAACCCATCTTTGCAATTTGACTGAAAGTTGAGAAGTGTCGTAGTGAATAGTACACTCATATAGGTATGAAGCCATGGACACAAATGATCATGAAAATAAATTTAAAGTTATTGTAAATTAAAATGGACTTACTCGTACATATGTGTGCCTTGAGACCACACTCTGATATGGCATGAAGCCTTGCTAATGGAGGTACAAAAACCATGACTAAAAGCCATGTTTATATTGTGGTGTTTGGAGCCTAAGTTTGAATTTGAACTCACCTAAAATAAGTCTCCAATACTTAAGTGATTGATTCTCCAACTCATTTAATTATGAATTCGTGTCGTTCCCTTTTCAACTCATCAATTGGTCACAATGACTTAGATTCTTTCACTTTTACATCAAGTAGAAACTCAAAACTTACGAGGGTGAATTCAAAAGTGAACTCTATAAAGTCTAGACATTTCCTTCATGTTTCTATGTCTTTTGATGACTCAAGCCACCACTTAGACTGACAATGGACTTGTTCCAACACTATGCTAGTTTGCTAGACCAACTTCACCACTTTACAACTCAACTTTCCAAGCCTCTCCAAGCTTCTCTAACGTCTTTCAAGTACAATAAATCTTAAGTTAGGGATGATTACAATGTCTATTACCCAGTTCACATTGTTATGTGTGGACCATAGTAACATAATATGTGTCCCACCAAAGAACTAAAATCGATCACTCCATATGAGGCTTGTCATGGTTGAAAACTATTTGTCGCTCATTTGTGTCTCTTTGGTTGTCAAGAAAATGCATTATTGCATGGAGAAAACTATATGTAATTTGGTAGAGTTCTAGAAGGAAAGACTATCATCTATATCATTCATGAACCAAACACATTCTAATTAGATGTTATGATGTTTTTTGGTGAAGATTTAGCAATTACTTTCATGTACCAAGTAGATTGTAGTTAGCACTAAAGATGTTTCCAACACTTTGCTACCTCCTTTTACAAGTGGACAATTATGTGTTAGTCCAAATGAGGCAATTTTGTAGCCCTCATAGATTTCAAACAATGATGTAGATCGTTCCATTTCTAGTGAAGATTTACATGCTACACTTATTACTGAGAGTGTTCACATAGATGAGGCAAAAACGATGCCCAAATGGATGGTGTAGAATTTTAGAGAAAACAAGTTAGATACATGTTTGTCGTATGAGAATGCTGATTTACATGAAGAAGTGTATGTATGTTGAGCTCTATGGTTTTGTACAAAAGAAGCATGAAGAAATTATTATGCAGATTCAAAAAGGAATTATATGGTTTGAAGCAAGTGCAATGTGCTTGGTATTAGAAGATACATGCATACCACCTAGCAAATCGTTTCGAACTAAGAGAATATTATATGTGATTGTTGTACTTCTCCTCATTGTTGTATATGTTAGAAGATGTTTCCAAATCTTTGCTATCTCCTTTTACAAGTCGAAAATTATTTTGTGGTCCAAATGAGGCAATTTGTAGCTTTTATACATTTCAAACAATGCTATAGATCATTCCATTTCTGACGTAGATTTATATGCTTCACTTCTTGATGAGAGTGTTGACATGGATGAGAAACAACTATGCCCAAATGGATGGTGTATACTTAGAGAGATAGCAAATTAGATGGACCTTTTTCATATGAGAATGCTGACTTACATGAAGAACTATATGTATGTTGAGCTCTATGGTTTGTATAGAAGAAGCATGAAGAAAAAAGTATGCAGATTCATAAATAAATTATATGGTTTGAAGCAAGTGCAATGTGCTTCCTATTAGAAGACATATGCATTCTTGCTAGCACATCGTTTTGAAAACAATCCAACTAAGACAACCTTATACGTCATTGTTTTACTTCTCCTCATTGTTGTATAAGTCCATGACATGCGGTTCATTGTTCGTAATGAGAATCATATTGGTGAATTTAAGGCTGATTGCATGCCTATTTTGAGATGCTAGAGTTGGGGAATCTAGATCATTGTTTGGGCATTCGGTCTATGCAAGTTGATGGGGGAATAGGTTTGTGGCAAACATAAGATATTGACATACTATTGCAGCATTTTGGCCTTGACAATTCCAAAACTATTGCCACTCCTATGGAAACCAGTTTATAGTTCAGTCTTTATGATGTTGGAGATGCATTTGATATCCTTTTGTAGCAGTAGCTTGTTGGATACTTGATTTATGTATGCATCAGTCGGCAAGATGTTCAATTTGTGGTCTCTTTGTTCAGTAGATTTATGCATTGCCTAGGTGTTGAGCATTAGAAGCCCAGTAAGCATATCTTTCACTACTTGAGTGGTACCTGACTACTTGGATTGTTTTATCACAAGGCAGGATCATAACAACTAGATTTACATAATTTTTCTAACTAAGAATGAGCATGTTGCTATCATACTCTTCTGTCCATTAGTTGTTTTCACTTGATTTTTCCTAGTTCATGCATACCTTGGTTGAGAAAGAAGCATCCGATGTTGGCCACTTCTAGCTTTGAGGTTGAGCATAGAGTAGTCTTCAAATCCCAATTGTTGAATATGTGTGTGTGTGGATCAGATGCTTTACTGTTTGATTTATGTGTTGGTCAATCTTCTACCATCCAAGTAAAAAATTTCATACGTTATATGTGGTTTTACATCACACTGCTTGACCTTCTACATGCTCTATGAAACCTTCTCTTATAAGTATAATATATCTCAAATTATCTATTCTTTTGGGAATGATTACAATGTCTATTACCCCGTTGTGATGAGAAGGTTGTAATGTCTCGCTACGTTTTTGACAGATGAAGTAACTTGACATGAAATACATTTATTCACATAGTGACTTACATTGACGTACATCCTTCACCCCAATAGTTTCTGTAATATATTTTTTTTATGTGGCATATCTTTTACAATTGAAGATTTCTTTCTTCAAGTGCTCTTTGTGGCTTTTTGACTTTTCCCTCTAGTGTGTCTCCAAATAAAACAACAATTGATTCTTAGTAAATAAATTTGTAAATTGGAAAAAGGAACCTAAGAACTTCTCACCAATATGTGCTAACCTTTTGTGCCATACTTCCAATTCTGTTAGTGTCTGTCTACCATAATCAAAGAGAGCAATGTTCATAGTGTCTTATAATTCAAATGTGAACAATCTACCTATTTTTTCACCCTTTGCAATTCTCCTAAATCCTTGACTTGGATCTTCAACAAATGCCCCTACTTTTGTGAACCTAACCTCTACACCTTTCTCCATAATCTATCCTACACTTGTCAAATTCTTTGTGATGGTAGGGACATAGAGTACCTTCCTAAGTATGTTGACGTCTCTATCAGCTGCTTTTACATTTCATATATTTTCCACCAAATGCCTTGTATCATCACCTATATACACTTCATGCTTGATCCTTGGATCTTCTAAATCTCATAAGAGGGCTACATTTCCTGCCACATGATTGGAACAACCCGAATCTATGTAGAAAACATGCTCATCAGATTTAGCTTGTGGCAAGGCCATATTCATGATTAGCAATGAGTCCTCTTGATTTGAGTCTTCTCTATAGTTATTGAAGTCTTTTCTACCCCTATTTCGTCCTTGATAGTTTGAATGGTTGTAGTTGTTGTGGTAGCCATTGAAGTTGTTGTTCCTTCCTCTAGAGTAGCCATAACTTCCTGTATTGTATCCTCTGCCTCTTTGATTCCTTGAATTCCTAAGGAAATTCTCAATTGTATGATTATTTACTCCACAAATAGAGCATGAATTAGATCCTTGGGATCTCCCCCTACCTTTCCTTCCTCCTATGCCTCTACCTCTACAATGTCTTCCTCTACCTCCATAGTTAGCTTGATGTGTACCTGCTTCATCATCCACTTTCTTTCCTCTTCATTTGTTCTCTCTGGACTTGCTTTTATCAATATACAAGGCACATGAATAATTAACTTTGGAGCCTTCTCCATTCTTGATAAGCTTGGTGTCTTGAGTAAGTAGTTATCCCATAAGTGTATTGAAATTTGGTACATGCATATGCATTTATAGATCCATAGCTATTGTGAATGCTTCCGACTTTTCATCTGCCTTCAAGCCCTTGATCACCTGCCTTACAATTTGCTCTTATTCTATTACCTCTCCAATGCATTCCAACTGATCTGTTATGTCCTTGAGCTTTGTGACAAAATCAGTCACATTTTGTTTGGGAGCTTTCTTGAGAGTTGTAAAGTCCAACCATAGTTGATGCTTCTTGGCCTTTGTACTTTGAGAGAAGAAGGCTTCAAGTGCATTCCACACTTCCTGAGATGTTTTGAAACTTCTAATGTGAGGCAACAAAAAATCTGAGATGGAGTTGAGGAGATAAGACCTTACAAGTGCATCCTTGGAACACCATGTGCTCAATCTTTCTTGCTCTGCTTGTGTAGGTTGACCTTTGTTCCTGAAGCTTGGCATAACCTCATCTCCATCTATATAACCATATAAATTCATGCCTTGAAGATAAACTTCCATCGTTAATGACCAGGTTGAGTAGTTGGCTCAATCCAATTTGACAATTGATGAAGGAAATCCATCTGCCATGTTGTCCAATCTTGTTCTGATACCAGTGTGAAGAGATGGATCTATACTCGGAGATGAAGTGGTGCTACAGAAACTTTGCACTACACCAGCCAAATAAACTACAGGAACATGAAGTGGACCCTATTATCTATAGAATGAATGTTTAAGACACCCTATGTACCTTGGAAGATCACTCTCAAAAGATTGAATCAAAACAGACTAATTTGACGAATATTCAGCATGAAGAAATTTTCTAGTTTGGTCAAGAGTGCTTTAGTATTTCACTTAGTGCTCATTTTCTAATTACAACTGACCGGAGAGATTTTAGAGGAATCTAAGTAGGAAGCAATGCAACCTATTAGGAGTTATTTCATAAAAAATAAGTAACCATACTAAGAGCGATAAGTTTATCAAGTTAGGTATGTGATGTTGACTTTTTAGGAGTTAAAAGATGGAGCGATATAGGTGACTTCAAATGCACATATCTCTCAATTGTGGACTCTAAATGCAATGACATTTTGGAAGTATGTAATAGACCTAAAGACCTAACTTTACCAAGTAAAATCATAAAAAATGATGCACCATTCTCACAGAACCCATCTTTGCAATTTGACTGAAAACTAAGAAGTGTGGTAGTGAATAGTACACTCATATAGGCATGAAGCTATGGACACAAAGGATCATGAAAATAAATTTAAATATATTGTAAATTAAAATGGACTTACTAGTACATATGTGTGCCTTGAGACCACACTCTGATAGGGCATGAAGGCTTGCTAATGGAGGTACAAAAATCAGGACTAAAAGACATGTTTATATACTGGTGTTTGGAGCCTAAGTTTGAATTTGAACTCACCTAAAGTCAGTCTCCAATATTTAAGTGATTGATTCTCCAAGTCATTTAATTATGAATTCGTGGCTTTCCCTTTCCTACTCATCAAGTGGTCTCAACCACTTAGATTCTTTCACTTTTACATCAAGTAGAAACTCAAAACATACAAGGGTAAGTTCAAAAGTGATCTCTATAAAGACTAGAGATTTCCTTCATGTTTCCATGTCTTTTGATGACTCAAGCCACCACTTAGACCAGCGATGGACTTGTTCCAACACTATGCTGGTTTGCTAGACCAACTTCACCACTTTACAACTCAACTTTCCACACCTCTCCAAGCTTCTCCAACTTCTTTCAAGTACAATAAATCTCAAGTTAGGGATGATTACAATGTCTATTACCCAGTTCACATTGTTATGTGTGGAGCATACTAACATAATATGTATCCCAGCAAAGAACTAAAATCGATCACTCCATATGAGGCTTTGCATGGTCGAAAACTACTTGTTGCTCATTTGTGTCTCTTTGGTTGTCAAGAAAATGCATTATTGGATGGAGAAAACTATATGTAATTTGGTAGAGTTCTAGAAGGAAATACTATCATCTATATCATTCATGAACCAAACACATTCTAATTAGATGTTATGCCGGTGTTTTTTGTTGAAGATTTAGCGATTATTTTCATGTACCAAATAGATTGTAGTTAGCACTAAAGATGTTTCCAACACTTTGCTACCTTCTTTTACACGTGGATAACTATGTGTTGGTCCAAATGAGGCAATTTTGTAGCCCTCATAGATTTCAAACAATGATGTAGATCATTCCATTTCTAGTGAAGATTTACATGCTACACTTACTAATGAGAGTGTTCACATAGATGAGACAAAAACTATGCCCAAATGGATGGTGTAAACTTCTAGAGAAAGCAAGTTAGATACACGTTTGTCATATGGGAATGTTGATTTACATGAAGTGTATGTATGTTGAGCTCTATGGTTTTGTATAAAAGAATCATGAAGAAATAAGTATGTAGATTCAAAAAGGAATTATATGGCTTGAAGCAAGTGCAATGTGCTTGGTATTAGAAGATACATGCATACCACCTAGCACATCATTTTGAAAACAGTCGAACTAAGAGAATCTTATATGTCATTGTTGTACTTCTCCTCATTGTTGTATATGTTAGAAGATGTTTCCAAATCTTTGCTACCTCCTTTTACAAGTCGACAATTATTTTGTGGTCCAAATGAGGCGATTTGTAGCCCTTATACATTTTCAACAATGATATAGATCATTCCATTTCTAACAGAGATTTATATGCTTCACTTGTTGATGAGAGTGTTGAGATGGATGAGAAACAACTATGCCCAAATGGATGGTGTAGACTTAGAGAGAGAGCAAATTAGATGGACCTTTTTCATATGAGAATGCTGACTTACATGAAGAACTGTATGTATGTTGAGCTCTATGGTTTTGTACAAAAGAAGCATGAAGAAAAAAGTATGCAGATTCATAAATAAACTACATTGTTTGAAGCAAGTGTAGTGTGCTTTGTATTAGAAGATACGTGCATGCTTGCTAGCACATCGTTTTGAAAACAATCCAACTAAGACAACCTTATATGTCATTATTGTATTTTCCCTCAGTGTTGTATATGTCAATGATATGCCACCATTAGTCCTAATGAGAAGCATATTGCTGAATTTAAGGCTAATTTGCATGCCTATTTTGAGATGCAAGAGTTGGGCAATCTAGATCATTGTTTGGGCATTCGGTTTACGCAAGTTGATGGGGGAATAGGTTTGTGGAAAACATAATATATTGACATACCATTGCAGCATTTTGGCCTTGACAATTCCAAAACTATTGCCACTCCTATGGAAACCAGTTTACAGTTCAGTCTTTATGATGTTGGAGATGCATTTCATGTCCTTTTGTAGCAGTAGGTTGTTGGATACATGATGCATTTGATGTCCTTTTGTGGTCTCTTTGTTCAGTAGATTTATGCATTGCCTAGGTGTTGAGCATTAGAAGCCCAATAAGCATATCTTTCACTACTTGAGTGGTACCTGACTACTTGGATTGTTTTATCACAAGGCAGGATCATAACAACTAGATTTACATAATTTTTCTAACTAAGAATGAGCATGTTGCTATCATACTCTTCTGTCCATTACTTGTTTTCACTTGATTTTTCCTAGTTCATGCATATCTTGGTTGAGAAAGAAGCATCCGATGTTGGCCACTTCTAGCTTTGAGGTTGAGCATATGGTAGTCTTCAAATCGCAATTGTTGAATATGTGTGTGTGTGTGTGGCTCAGATGCTTTATTGTTTGATTTATGTGTTGGTCAATCTTCTACCATCCAAGTAATAAATTTCATACATTATATGTGGTTTTACATCACACTGCTTGACCTTCTACATGCTCTATGAAATCTTCTCTTATAAGTATAATATATCTCAAATTATATATTCTTTTGGGAATGATTACAATGTCTATTACCCCGTTGTAATGAATTCAATGATCATGAGAAGGTTGTAATGTCTCGCTACGTTTTTGACAGATGAAGTAACTTGACATGTAATACATTTATTCACATAGTGACTTACATTGACGTACATCCTTCACTCCAATAGTTTCTGTAATATATTTTTTTTATGTGGCATATCTTTTACAATTGAAGATTTCTTTCTTCAAGTGCTCTTTGTGGCTTTTTGACTTTTCCCTCTAGCGTGTCTCCAAATAAAACAACAATTGATTCTTAGTAAATAAATTTGTAAATTGGAAAAAGGAACCTAAGAATCCCATGTAGGTTTTGATTGCTCAAAGCTCAATCTTTAACCTAATGTTTTCGATGGACCCCAATGCGGAAGCTTGACAGCGAAACAATAAATAAAGAACATGCTAAGTTCAGACATGAATAATTCAAATGCATTAGGAAATCACCCAAAGATGAACAAAAGGAGGATTTGAACAAACTCTCCATCTCTATCGATTGGTTTACGTTGACTTCAGGGCATGCACGTCTTCACTATAAAGACTCCACGTCATGGCTAGCACGTCAAACGAAGTCGTCCTACATTTCCTAAGTGGAGCATCATACTTGTGTGTTCAATCTAGGACAAAGAAAGGTCCTCTGTCTCTCTCTCACACACACAGGCACACAACAATAGGATGACAACTCACTCCGAACCTCCTGCAATCTCTTATATATATGTGATCCACCTTCTGTGTGTTATCAAGGCTGGTCAAGGAAGTGCCTCTCTAACGCAGAGATATCCTAGTACAGCTCCAGCCTTTGAACATCTTGCTCTGGGCCAATGGCGAGCAGATGCACATGTTCGTTAGTTGTGATGCTTGTAGTCGCATTAGGGTGCGCCACAATTTCGGTCGCACCCACGAGCGCATCCCCTTCATGCGAGAGGGAACTTCCGTGCGGACCGAGCAAGTTCACATTTTATCTGCACAACACAGTCTATAACCCAGCAGTGGATAATAAAAATTCCTTCAACTCCATCTATAGCCTTCCTCCCAATATCAGCTTTCCTAATCCCTTCGCCTTTGGCGTGAGGAACACATTTGAGGATCCGATTACGGAGGGCCCATCCAACAGCTCAAACTCGCTTGGCAAGGCGCAGGGGTTCTACGTGCTGGATTCTTTCACTGAATTCACGCTTTTCCACCTTTTCACTGCTAACATCACCGAAGGCGAACACAAGGGCATCATCAACATCTTCGGGCAGGTACGCGAGGTCGATCCTGTTCGTTACCTTACCGTGGTAGGAGGAACCGGAGCGTTCCTCGGAGCCCGTGGCCTCGCGTCGTGCACCCTAGTAGATATCGATCACACTCCTCCTGCTAAATGGACACTCTCGTTTGATCTTGATCTCTACTACTAGACCTGTCAAGCTTAACACAACGCCTGAGATGTTAGGCAAAGCCTATACCTAGCAAGTACGTTTTTCCTACCCTTCTCCTTCAATAATCAAGACAGGCCGGAATTTCCCTTCCATTCGCCTGTGATTGTCTGCCTCCAATAATAGTTTGTCATTAGTCATTCGGTCATGTGATGACGACCGTCCTTGGTGGTGATTGTTATTTTCTCCTCCACCTGGGAATGTAGTTTGATAGCCCCGAGACAGATATAATTCGCATCCAAATTCGCATTCTGCAATTCAACCTCATATTAGATCTCCATTATTCTGCAATTCAATCTTAGACCCCCATTAATCCTGACCACCTTGGATCGAAGTTGAGCAATTCAAAAACTAATCTGGCTTCGATCGGTTTCCATAGTCTCGGCGCAAAGTTCTGGACACGCTATGCATTTTTTTTTCTCAGAGGCATTCTTGGTTTTAATGTTTCTTTTCAGACGAATGATAACTTTTCAAGTCGCCGAATGCAATCTTAATGGCGTTTATGAATGTATCCGAAGTGTATTTGTTATTCATCCTTCTGTATGGAGCATCGGTTTGCCTCTTGGCTTCTCGAATTCTGTTGATCGTCGTTTTACGTTTCATATCTCTCCTCACAGAAGTTAATTTTATCGAAACTTTAAGCGAGTCCTTTTAATTGCAACATTGACAGAAACTGCGATGTATTATAAATTAGTATCTTTGTGAATGATTATCTGTACTAAGTTTTCTTATTTTTTCCGTGCGAGAATGTGAACTCTTCTGGGAAAATCATATGCTGCGGAAAATAAATACATAGACTCTATGTCGGATTCTATATTTTGAAGCGTTGCATGATGAAAATAGATAAAATAAATGTTTCGCATTCAAATTCGCCTTCTTCAATTCAATGGAAGTCATCTTAGAGTTCAGCTATCTTTAGCACATTCGATGGAAGTTGGAGGATTGAAGAAAACATGTGGTTGCGAAAGGTTTCGGACTAGCTATAACTTCCTTACTTCAAATTGTGAAAGGCATTTCTAGCTTTGAGCTCTGTTTTCACACAAGCTGTAACCTCCTTATTTCCTGAAATAACCTTCGTGGCTTTTATAAATATATCTCACAGATTTGCGGTATTTTCTTTTGTATGGAGCACAGTCGCCAATAGACATTTCCACCCTTAGACATTGAAGCTTCAAATGATTTTTTATTGCACTTGTCTGTTAGTTATATTTTTACCAATTAGCCTATAGAACTGTTTATCTTAGTTATTTTCTAACATCTAGATGGCACATCTTGAACTATTCCCGCTCATGATTTTTGCTAGAATCTACAATAATACCTCAGAAAATCTCATGCATTCGCACAATAGTTTATAGAGTCAATGTTTTGATTTAGACTCTTCGGTTATTGTTCCAACAAGAAATGTAAGTTCACTTGTATAAGTAACTAGTGATGCATATTCAAGTTGAACTGAGGATACATTAGGTTATAGGAGAATAAAGAACTTCTCTATGCACCCTTGAAGCATAAGTAGCCTCACAAGCACACTCTCAAAACACGTCTTTGCTTAAACTATGGGTTCTCTAAACTCTTCAAGATTGAGGACTAAAACTGAGAGATTTTGTACACAAAGGACACTTTGGTGAGCTCTAAAGATATGTCCAACACTTTGCTTCCTCCTTTTATAGGAGGAAAATTATTGTTGGTCCAAGAGAGGGAATTTTTTAGCCTTTTTATGTTTCAAGCAATGATGTAGATCATTCCATTTCTGGTGCAGATTTACATGATGCACTCATTGATGACACGATTGACATAGATGAGGAAAATACTATGCCCAAATGACTGGTGTAGACTTTGAGAGATAGCAACATCGATGCACCTTTGTCATATCAAAATGGTGACTTACGTGAAGAAGTGTATGTATTTGAGATCTATATGCTCTGAAGCAAATGCAATGTGTTTTGTATTAGAAAGTACATGAATACCTATTACCAAATGGTTTTGAGACCAATCCAACTAAGAGAACCTTATATGTCAATGTTGTACTTGTGATCATTCTTGTATATGTCCATGAAATGCAGCTCACTGCTCCTAATGTTAAGCATATTACTAAATTTAGGCTTGGTTTTGATGCCTTTTTTGAGATTACAAAGTTTAGCAATCGAGATTGTAAGTCTATGATCTAAGGGTCCGGTTGGTTTAGACGGATTTGAAATCAGACACCGTTTGATCATCTATATCTATGACCAAAGATCTCAAGTTTAGACTTACTAGAAGGTCACTTACTGTTGTAACCAAGTGATCCGCTGAGCCTAGTGGTTAAGACTCAAGGATGTGAAGGAGGAGGTCTTGATTTCAATCCCCATGGGATACATGGGGAGAGTGTTTTGCCCAAAGAGCTCTAGAACCTTCTAGAAGTATCCACTTGAGTTAACTCTGGTTAATTGGGACAATAAGTGCACATGTAGTTACATGGCTGACACATGCATGATTAGTATCCACCTACATAAGCAGGCAGTCCCCTGGAGAGAGCTATATATAGAGGCATTTTGTTGGGAGGAGAGTCATCTCTCTCTCATGTGGTGGTCGTAATCTTGCATTGGTATGAGAGCCAAGCTTTCATGGTGACCTTGAGGGACATCATCACCTTTTGCATACGTGAGTCTCTCTATATCAATACACGGGTCTCTCCTTTATTGGTTCACCTATAAGCACAGAAGACTATCTTGTACTGTATTTTTCTTTTAATGGAATTCATGGCGGCAAAAGAAATGAGGCATCGTACAATATCGTTCCTTCATCGGCACATTGTGGCAGACGCCTACGGGTCTTGAACTCACGATATAGTCATGACAGAGCTTCCCTTAAACAAAGGGAACAAACTAAGGGAACAAGGCACATTTGTGATATGTCTCCTCGATTAATTATACTTTATCACGTCAGCCGCCGCGCAGATCTTTGAAGATCACAGTCAAATGAAAATCGAGGTCGATTTCTTCAGCATTCAAAATCGTACTCGCGACTTTGCATTCAATCAACTTTTTCTTTTCGTTTATGCTGCGGTGTTGTACTGCTACGGTGCTATACAAATTGTATACTCACATGCGCTGCTATGGTGCTGTGCTGAAGAAAATTTTTTCCACATCAATAACTACTATAGTTTACATATCTTATTGATGGCACAAATTCTTCTTCTTCTGATCGAAGGCATTTAGATTTTTTGCCCCTGAAGATTATCCACAGTATTTCAGTTTTGATCTCTAGATCTCTGCAAAAAGAAACTCGTGCTATTCTTCTTTATGCATGATTTTATACAAACATTCATCAAGGAGTGAATTTCGAGCCATGTGGTCATAGATGTTCTACGGATATCTTCCAAGAATGCTTACATGTGATGTCTTGTATGCTTCTTGGAGATCACTACCCGATTACGAGCAGCAAAATGGAGATAAAATGGCATATAGCCTTTGTATCGATATGATTGAAGGAAACTCTTGTTGGTGCAATTAGTCCCAAGCCTACATACTTGATGAATACACATAAGCTTGATGTATTAGCATATCACTTGAGAAGCTTCATATGTACAACCTCTTGTGACTTTGAGTTTAATTACCCATTGTAAAAGGTCAATAAATGCACGAGGAGATAGGAAGCATCTATCTCGTATCATTTGGTAGTTGAAGTCAAGAGAGAATCAATCCTATACTTTTGGACTACTTTTAGGTGGTGATTTAAATTTGAATTTGAATTCAAATCCTTGGGTCCAAAAAAAACTATAAAACATGACATCAAAATCCTGTGTGCATCTCGAGGTTGGGAGATCATTTCCATGTACCTTCATTGCGAAGAGGAGCTCATACCATAGCTCACTCATTACTCACTCATTCCTCACTCATTGAGCAATGTCTTATTGCCAATGACTTTGTAATTTAATATGATTTAGTCAATAAATGTTCATTACTTCCGACTCTCATATCTCTGTCACACTCTATCAGAACAATGAGCTTGTCTGAGCTAGTTCTCACTATGTAGTGCATCATTTTACATGATTTAAATGTTGATATATTTAGGTAGTGATGTGTGTGAACACTCTAGGACTACGGAGGCACTTTTTACCCTCCTTACAAGGTTTTTTCTTGCCACCTTGTATATACGCCTATTGCCCTAATGGGCTACTTATCTTTGTACGTTCTCTAGTAATACATTCGTATGTATGTTCAGACGGATTTGAAATCAGACACTATTTGATCATCCGTATGTATGACCAAAGATCTCAAGTTTAGACTTACTAGAAGGTCATTTACTCTTCTAACCAAGTGATCCACTTAGCCTAGTGGTTAAGACTCAAGGATGTGAAGGAGGACGTCTTGAGTTCAATGCCCATGGGATACATGGGGAGAGTGTTTTGCCCAAAGAGCTCTAGAAGATTCTAGAAGCATCCACTTGAGTTAACTCTGGTTAACTAGGACACTAATCTAACATGTAGTTACATGGCTCACACATGCATGGTTAGTATCCACCTAACCAAGCAGGAAGTCCCCTGGAGAGAGCTATATATAGAGGCATTTTGTTGGGTGGAGAGTCATCTCTCTAGCACGTGGTGGTCGTAATCTTGTATTGGTATCAGAGCCAAGCTCTCATGGTGACCTTGGGGGACATCATCACCTTTCTGCATACGCGAGTCTCTCTAATCAATACATGGGTCTCTCCTTTATTGGTTCAACTATAAGCACAAAAGACTATCTTGTATTGTATTTTTTTAATGGAATCCATGGTGGAAAAAGAAATGAGGCATCATACAATATTATTCCTTCATCGACACATTTTGGTAGACACCTACGTGTCCTGAACTCATGATATAGTCATGATAGAGCTTCCCTTAAACCAAGGAATTATAATTTATCACATCAGCCTCCGCGCAGATCTTTGAAGATGACAGTCAAAAGAAAAATGAGATCAATTTCTTGAACATTTGAAATCATACTTGTGACCTTGCATTCAATCAACTTTGTCTTTTCGTTTATGCTATGGTGTTGTACTGCTATCGTGCTACACGAATTGTATACTCACATGCTCTGCTATGGTGCTGTGTTGAAAAACATTTTCTCCATATCAATAACTACTATAGTTTACATATCTTATTGATGGCACAACTTCTTCTTCTTTTGATTGAAGGCATTTAGATTTTTTGCCCCTGAAGATTGTCCATAAAATTTCAGTTTTGATCTCTAGATCTTTGCAAAAAGATACTCGTGCTATTCTTCTTTATGCATGATTTTATAGAAACTTTCATCAAGGAGTGAATTTTGAGCCATGTGGTCATATGTGTTCTATGGATATCTTCCAAGAACCCTTACATGTGATGTCTTTTTTGCGTCATGGAGATGACTACCCGATTACAAGTAGCAAAATGGAGATAAAATGACATATAGGCTTTGTATCGATATGATTGATATCGACTGAGCACGCTAAAAAGAAACTCCTGTTGGTGCAATTAATCCCAAGCCTATATACTTGATGAATACACATAAGCTTGATGTATTAGCATATCACTTGAGAAGCCTCATATGTACAACCTCTTGTAACTTTGAGTTTAATTAACCATTGTAAAAGGTAAATAAACCCACGAGGAGTTAGGAAGCATCTATCTAGTATCATTTTGTAGTTGAAGTCAAGAGAGAATCAATCCTATACTTTAGGACTACTTTTAGGTCGTGATTTGAATTTGAATTCAAATCCTTGGCTCCAACAAAAAGCTATAAAACATGAGATGAAAATCTTGTGTGTATCTCGAGGTTTATTTGTTGATGATGCAACCAGGTGAATTACTATATATTTAATCAAGGATAAATCTGAAGTGTTTGAGACATTTAAACACTACCATGCTTATGCAGAAAGAATTACAAGACAAAAGCTAAAGAGATTTAGATCAGATGGAGGGGGATAATATTTTTCTAAAGAATTTGATGATTATATGTTCAGTGCAGGTATAAAAAGAGAAGTAACTTGGAGGTACTCCCCAGAACAAAATGGAGTTGCAGAAAGAAGGAATATAACTCTTGTAGAGTTTGCAAGATCAATGATGAAGGAAAAGAGGTGTCCTAATTATATGTGGGTGTCATACTGCAACTTATCTTGTGAATAGGTGGCATTGCAAAGCTTTGGAGGGAAGGACTCCTTATGAAGCATGGTGGGGTTAAAAACCTACTCTTGATCACTACAAAATGTTTGGATGTTTGGCATATGCTTATGTTCCATCTCAATTGAGACATAAGCTAGAACCTAAAGCAAAAAAGTTTATGTTCATTGGGTATGATGATAAAAAAATGGGATACAGGTTGTGGAGCCCATCCACAAAACAATTCCTTGTTTCATGAGATGTTACATTTGATGAGAAAAGCACATGGTTTATAGGATCAAACAATGTGTGCACAGATCTTGAAGAAATCAAAAGGACAAGAAAGATGAACGTATACGAAGAAGATATTCATGATGATGTTTGTAGAAATGAAATGCAGGACAATTATGAAGATAGACCAAGGCTTGATCCAGAACAAAATGAAGGAGAGACTTCAAGAAGTGCAGAAATTAGAAGATCATCAAGAGATAGAAAACAACCTATCAAGTAAAGTTATGATACTTCTTTTTGACCACCAAAGTTTATGCTTACATTGTGAAGACAGATGAAGACCCATTCACATATGATGAAGCTAAAGGAAAGGAAAATTGGGAAAAAGCAATGCAAGAAAAGTATGATGCTCTACTTGAGAATGAGACATAAGAATTGGTGCCAGAACCAAAGAATCAGAAGGTAATTGGATGCAAGTGGGTATATAAGACAAAGAGGTTTGTAGATGGGAAAGTGTCGAGATACAAGGCTAGACTTGTTGTCAAAGGATATGCCGAAACACATGGAGTGGACTATGATGAAACCTTTAGTCCAATGGCTAAGATTTCTACAATCAGAACTATAGTTGCTATTGCTACATGTAAAGGTTGGAAGCTATCTCAATTAGATGTAAAGAATACACTTTTAAATGGATATATTGCAGATAAAGTATTCATGGAGCAACGAGAGGGTTTCACAGAGGCAAACGGATTCAAGATAAGTGATTTGGCAAACTTGTCTTATTTTCTAGGGATGGAGATTATATACACTCAACATGGAGTGTACGTTACACAAGAAAGGTATCTGAAGAATCTTTTGATGAAGTTTAACATGGAGAATTGTAAACCTTCAACCACATCATTCGAGGTTAATCATAAATTAAGCAGGTATGCATGAGAAGGGTTCAAGGACATGAAGACATATCAGAGTTTGGTAGGTAGTTTAATCTATGCTACCTTGACAAGACCATATCTTTTATATGCAATTAGAGTCTTATCTCAATTCATTCATTGCCCAAAGCAAACTCATTGGATTGCAGCACAAAGAGTGTTAAGATATATCAAAGGGATTCTAAATGAAGGTTTGTATTATGTATTCACTTCTGATACTAGACTCAAAGTGTTTAGTGATGCATATTGGGAAGGTAATTCAGATGACAGAAGATCCACTCATGGTTACTTGTGTTATGTTGGATATAAGCTAATTTCTTGGTGCTCAATGAAGCAACATACAATTGCATTGTCGTCCACAGAAGCTGAATACAAAGGAATGGTGGAAGCTGCAAAAGAAGTAACTAGGTTGAACACTTTATTAAAAAGTGTATGAATTGTTTAGAGTATTCCAATCATATTTCGAGACAATATGAGTTCATTATATTTAGCAACTAGTTGTATGTTTCATGCCATAACTAAACACATAGAAATTCAATATCATTTCATAAGAGAAAAGGTGCTTGCTAAAGAATTTGAAGTCATGTATACACCAACAAAAGAGCAAGTGGCAGATATGCTAACAAACAGCTTGGATGGACCAAAGTTACCAAGGTTTGAAGAGATGGAAGCTATAAAGAAGGTGTAGGTAATCACAATTGATGATTGAGGTGCAGCTCTTGGAGCGAGAAAATCGCCAATGGGTGATTACATGAAGCCTAGGAATGAAGAAGTGAAGAAAAGACTCAAGCTCAAAGCATGAAGTCAAGTGTAGAATCAGGAGGAAATGTTCTATACATTTATGTATACTAGCTTTGGAAAAATATTTTTAAATACTTTGATTTAGTTTTGCGTTTATACTCATATGTATATATACACTCATATATAGTCGTGAAATAGAAGAGAGATGAAAGATAGATGAAAATATAGTAAATAGATTTCAAGTTTTCTAAGAGATAGATGTGCAGAGAGTTTTCTTGTGAGTTAGCACCTCCTGTTTCCTACAATTCTCTCAGCCTGATCATGTGGATCTCGATATCTTTTGTGCACATCTAAATATGAAGCTAATCAAGCTATGATCAAACTTTGATAATCTAATTCTCTTCACGTTGTGTGTATGACTAGTAGGAATATTCATATGTAGAAGTTTGCAAGTGAAGTTCTCAGAATCATGCATTTTGCTGCTCATAGATTTGCTTGGATCTCAGTGCTCAGTGTAAATTTTTTATGTTTGAGTATTCAAAATATAAGTTAGAAGGTAAGGAAGCTTTTTCTTAAAGAATTGGGCAAAACCGGTTGGGTTCTAAGAGAAATCAACTAGGCAAAAGAAATGCTTCAAAAGTTGATGCTCTATGCTAACATGTCAATCCAGATCTAAACAAAATCAATACAAGAGACTCGTCCGATCCAATGAACACAAGTAAGCGAAGACTTGCACTGCTCAATACAAAGATATGAAGACGCTCTAGGGGAATGAGCACGGAAATATCATTGACTCACTTAATGACAAAACCAATCCACTTCTTCACACTCTAGTGCTACCAGCCCTCCACTAGGAAGACCACACTTTGTATCCTCACCATAGAGTGACTTCCTACGATAGGCTTGTAGCCACAAAGAGCTAAGAGGGGACCAAAAGAGATGCCGAAAACAAGCCCCGTACGTGTGTGTCTCAATGAGGACAAGTCCATCGCTTTTATAGGCTCCAATAGGCCAAGAGGGCCTTGCCGATTTCCTAGATTCACTGAACATGCGCTGATTGATTGCCCCAAAATTGGATGGGTAGATAAAATATGGTATTGGCCACCAGTTTTAAATTGGATCCTCAAAAATACGCAGTCGTCACCAATGGTTAGCGGCAACAGTCATTTATCTGCTAACACTTTTACCACTTTTGCATGCAAACTGAGATCCTCATTATGTGCCGCCTGTGATATTGTAATGACCCTCAGAAGCACATCCTTCATATAATTCTTATAGTAGCTTTTGACCACCTAACCATCAAGAAATCTTGTGTTGATGTCACAAAAGCTCCAGCATCATCTTTTGCCTATCTTACATATTGAGAGGTGGAAGGGAGTCAGTGGTGTGGGTGGTGTGGGGAGTGGTGGGAGGTGAGGGAGTGGGGAATGGAGGGTGGAGTTGAGGGTGGGTTGAGTTGGGAGAGGGTGGAGTTGAAGTTGTCGTGGGTGGAGTGAAGTGTGGGTGGAGTGGAGTGTGGGTGGAGTGGGGAGTGGTGGGAGCTGAGGGAGGGTGGAGTGGGGAGTGGGTGGAGTTGGGAGAGGGTGTAGTGGAGGGTGGGTGGAGTGGGGAGTTGTGGGAGGTGAGGGAGGGTGGAGCTGAGGGTGGGTGGAGTTGGGAGAGGGTGGAGTGGAGAGTGGGTGGAGTGGGGAGTGGTGGGAGTTGAGGGAGGGTGGAGTGGAGGGTGGAGTGGGGAGTGGTGGGAATCGAGGGAGGGTGGAGTGGGGAGTGGTGGGACGTGAGGGAAAGTGGAGTGGAGGGTGGAGTTGAGGGTGGGTGGAGTTGGGAGACGGTGGAGTTGGGGTTGCCCTAGGTGGAGTGGAGAGTGGGTGGAGTGGACGCGGGTGGAGTGGGGAGTTGTAGGAGTTGAGGCAGGGTGGAGTGGAGGGGGTGGAGTGGAGGGTGGGTGGAGTGGGGAGTGGTGGGAGTTGAGGGAGGGTGGAGTGGAGGGTGGAGTGGGGAGTGGTGGGAGTTGAGGGAGGGTGGAGGTTGGGGAGAGAGAGAGAGAGAGAGAGAGAGAGAGAGAGAGAGAGAGAGAGAGAGAGAGAGAGAGAGAGAGAGAGAGACAGAGAGAGAGAGAGAGAGAGACAGAGAGAGAGAGGGGGAGGAGAGAGAGAGAGAGAGAGAGAGAGAGAGAGAGAGAGAGAGAGAGAGAGAGAGAGAGATGAGACAAATGTGATACAATTAAAGGTAAAGATTCTCCCCTATTCTATGACTAGGGTGATACCTTACAACTCAATTCATCATCAACAAACTCGTAGAGTATTCACATGACCCAAGGTACTCCACCATGCTAACAGATGTTTTGACGGAGGTGGCTTAAATGACTTGCTTCATTAGCGCAAGAAGCATTCTACGTCTCTACATCCTTCTTTGTAGCTTCTTCTCATTTCGCAATCATTTTCAGAATTCCCTAGGGTTATTTGTGTATATGCTTTTGGAGAAGTACTCTGTGGCAGTGTTGAGGGCGACATGGGGGCACCACATAGAGAGAGAGAGGGCGGGTGGAACTAGGTGGGGAGGGTGGGGGACTGTGAGTGGGATGCTACGGGAGGGGCTAAAGTGGGCTATGGGGGCTATGAGCAGGATTAGGAGGGGGTGGCAGGGCTACGGGTGGGTGGGAGAAGGAAGCGTGGGGGCTGGGTTGCTGGAGGTGATAGGACGGGGCTGCAGGAGGTGGTGAGAGGAGGCTACGGGTAGGGAAGGAGGGGGCTGTGGGGGAGGGGGTATGAGGGTATGAGGGGGCTATGGGAGGGGGGGTAGTAGTGGTCGTGGCGAGGGGTAGGAGGGGGCTGTGGGCAAGGTATGAGGGGGGCTACGGGCGGGGATAGGAGGTGGGGGTGGGTGGCGTATAAGGGGGGCTGTGGGTAGGGGGTGGGGGCTATGGGTGGTGGTAGGAGGCAGTGGTGGGCCGGCTATGAGGGGTTGAGGGTGGTTGGGACTAGGTGGGGGGAAGTAGGGGACTACGGGAACGGGGTGGCAGTGGAGAGCGCGGGCGGGAGTAGGAGGGGATGGCCGGGGGACCACGCGTGCTTGTGGGAAGAGGGGGGCAGCGGAGGCAGCAGAGAGTGCGCGCAAGCGCAGGAGGGAATGGCGGGGGTTGAGTGGAGGGAGAGAGAGAGAGAGAGAGAGAGAGAGAGAGAGAGAGAGAGAGAGAGAGAGAGAGAGAGAGAGAGAGGGGGAGGGACGGAGGGAGGGAGGGAGGGAGGGAGGGAGGGAGGGAGGGAGGGAGGGAGAGAGAGAGAGAGAGAGAGAGAGAGAGA
Organism: Ceratopteris richardii; assembly: GCA_020310875.1. Taxonomy (NCBI): domain Eukaryota; kingdom Viridiplantae; phylum Streptophyta; class Polypodiopsida; order Polypodiales; family Pteridaceae; genus Ceratopteris; species Ceratopteris richardii. Next base: position 189,823,181 of record CM035418.1, on the reverse strand, counting down.
GAGAGAGAGAGAGAGAGAGAGAGAGAGAGAGAGAGAGAGAGAGAGAGAGAGAGAGAGATGAGCCAGTTCTCTATGCTAAAGACCCCCACATCAAGCTTTTACACCGTCACGGTGCAACTTTTCCTTCATTCGATTATTGAATAGACCAAAATAAACTGCAAACACTAAATGAAATGTGGTATGTACAGTCAATGAAGTTCTCCCATCTTGACTTAATGCAGGTAATTCTTCACCCAGGAGATATTGACCAGGGGTATCCTCTTACCCTGTAAATCCTCCAGATTCATTGCTCCATGTGGTAATATCTTTATCACCCTGTATGGTCCTATCCATTTGGGTGCCAATTTGGTTGAAACTACTGGGATTCTATGCACCAAAACTAGGGATCCTTCCTGTACTTCATTGGACCTAAGATGTCTATCGTGTAATCTTCTGCACTCTTCTTGTGTTACTTGAAGTTTTTGCATTGCTCCTTCTCTGTATTCTTCTAATGCCATTGGTCTCCTAATGGGAGGTTCAATTCCAAAGGTTTTGGCTCAAATTTCTCTTTTGATAATAAATTTGAATGGTGCTAATACCTCTTTTCCATATACTAAGCAAAATGGACACTCGCAAGTGGTTCCCCTCTTTGTAGTTCTAAAGGCCCAAATTGTTATATTCGAGAGATGTACATGCTTGGAGGAACGAATGTTCCTTGCTCGGGGGATAGCCAAGGCCAAAAGCTAGAGAGTTCATACAAGGTGCCTACTCATGATGGCTAGATGAGTAGAGGGACCTTAGAGGGAACTCTCGATGGTGACTAGGCAAGGGCTATAAATAGGCTTGGAGGTGAATCCCAGGCATGTCATCCTCCACTTCTCACATTTGGTATCAGAGCCTATAGATCTTGAGAATATATATATATATATATATATATATATATATATATATATATATATATATATATATATATATATATATATATATATATATATATATATATATATATATATATATATATATATATATATATATATATATATATATATATATATCCTCTTCATCATTTTTCTTACTTTTACCTTCATCTCTAGCTTTATTCTTATCTGTATAATGGGTAGAAGATTGGTTACCTCTTGAGTTGTCACCATTTCTGTTGATTTTTGCTTCATGGCTGAAGAGGTTTCCCTTCAAAGTGTTGAGATCAGGTATCATCATATCCATGTAGCGATCCATTGCAGTGGTGAGGGATTCCCACTTGTCATCAACTTTAATTCCATTGATAATCTCCCTCCCTATGTGCTCTTCCTCTATCTCTTCTCCAATGCTCGCAACTCGGTCTGCAACATCCTTCATTTTGGTTACATAGTCAGCCACTCCTTGCTTTGATTGCTTCTTGAGAGTTGTGAATTCCATCCACAACTAATTCTTCCTAGCACTTGTGTTGGCACAAAAGTATGATGAAAGAACTTCCCAAGTCTCTTGGGAGGTCTTAAAATTTCTAACGTGTGGTAATAAGAAATCAAAGATTGAGTTTAGTAAGTATGACCTTCCAAGAGCATCCTTTGCACACGATGTGGTTAGCCTCTCTTGCTTTTCCCTTGTTGATTGATTCTTGCTCCTAAACATTGGCATGTCTTCATGTCTTGAGATGTATCCATAAAAGCTTCTCCCTTGAAGGTATGCTTGCATCCTTAGGGACCATGTTGAGTAGTTGTTCCTGTCCAACTTGTCAATGAAGGATGGAAAACCATCTCCCATCTTGATTGTGCTTGTTGTGATACCACTCTTGGAGGAGATGGTGGATAATCACAAGACATGAGTTTAAAACCTACTTCACCCTTGCTATAAGTGATGGCTGGAGAGTGTTCTACGACTCCTTGGCTAGATAATAAGCATAAATGATTATATATGTTGCTTGGAAAATGATGCACAAATGATAGAATCAATGCAGATACGTAGACATTTGATCCAATGCACAAAACTTGTTATTTTGGTTGAGACACCTGCTCAATGTTTTACTCCATTTTCTAAGTACAGTAGCAATTAGTAAAATTCCTTTTTTGGAACTTCAATTAGCTTAATAAGCTACCATTCATGGTGGAATCATCTAAAATGATAAACTATACGTAGAGAAATATGTTTAGCAATTTAAGCAACTACCCTGACTTTTACGAGCCTTAACAGTCAAAGAGCAGTGAGCATTAATTGAATAATATCCATGGATTGCAAGAACCAATATCAATAAAACTTTTTAGCATCAAATTAGATAGTATGCTGAAGATTTCATGCTTTAAATCATGTAAAATGATGCGCTACATAGTGAGATCCAACTCAGACAAAGTCACTATTTTGATAGTGTGACAGAGATATGAGTAGGAAGTTATGAATATGTATTGACCAAATCATATTAAACTACAAAGTCATTGGAAATAAGGCATTGCGCAATGAGTGAGGAATGCATGAGCTATGGTATGAGCTCGTCTTCACAATGAAGGTACATGGAAATGATCTCTAATAATCCTACTTCCTTTTTTCCTGTAACAATGCTTTATATCCTTGACTTGGATCTTCAACATAAACAACATCACTTGTAAATTCGACTTCATATCCCTTCTCAACAATTTGCACTACATATTAGATTTTTACGAATTCTTGGAACATGAAGTACCTTTCTTAGAAGTGTGCTTCCACTCTTTGTCTTCACTGATCCAATGCTCTCAACTTTGTGTTTGGTGTTGTCTCTTGTTTGATCTGTATGTACATTCACTTTAGCTTCGATATCACTCATTAAGGATATATTGCCACTAAGATGGTTGTTACATCTTGAGTCAATATAAAACACCATTTGATCTTTATTGATTACTTCATGTGTTGCATTCAAGATAAGAGTCAAGTCTTCCTTCTGATCGGAAGCAAAACTATAATAGGTGTTGTTATAGGAATGATTTTGGAAACTCCTTCCTCCTCCTCTAGCAAATGAGGTCCGACCACCTCTTCTTCTCAAATTACCTCTCTGATTTCTGCCTCCTCTTCCTCTAGGACTCAAAGTTTGATTATGACTTCCACCATTTTGATTATTATACCACTAATAAGTTGCCAAATGATTTTTTCTTCCACAGATCCAACAAGCTTTAGCATTTTCTTTATTCTTACCTCCTCTACCTTTACCTCTGAAATCTGTCTTCTCTTTCATGAAGTTTACTTGGCTTGAAGATCCTTCTTCATCATTTGTTTGCTTGCCTTTAGCATTCTTCTTCTTGTCCTTTGAGTACATTTCTTGACTTGAACTTCTATCATTCTCTCCTTTCATGTCCTACTGAAATGTTAGCATATTTCCTAACAATTGATTAAGATCGGGAGTAAAATGATCTAAGGATAATTTTGTAGACAATATGAAAGGCTTCCACTTTTCATCTTCTCTTAGACTTGTAAGTATTTGCCTTACCTGTCACGGGAGCACTAGATTGTGATCTCTGACTACACTAGACAAGATTTCGGAAATACACTTCTGATTACAAGATCACCCATGAAGGGAAAATAATACAAAAATACGTGATTGATACAAGATGTCCCACAACCCGGGACTGATAGGTATGAATAACTTGACTAGAGATGATACAGGAGATCCCACAAGCCGAGATCGTAAGTATGAGACAAGATATCTGGCTTACAAGAACTCCCTTCTGGGAGATGAACTAGATACAAGAAAGAACTCGACAAGATCTCGCAGTAAGAGATTACAAGAGGACAAGACAGATGTCTTGGATATAAGACTAGATAGGACTGGAACAAGGAACAAGACAAGAATAAGAACTGGAACTTGGAGAGTACTTACTTGATGGTCATGACTCCTTGAGCTCCCAAGACTGGTATTGGCAAGACTGATTATGAATGTGGTCAACCCCTCCTTATATAGGTTATCCAAGGGTGGTTCTAGGGCGGTTACGAATTGATGATATCATCGATGATATCATCAATTCGTAGCATGGTCTCTGGATGTCAGAATCAAGCAAGAAGATAGTTGATCCTAGGGTTTTTGCACGTTCCGGGCGCAATGGAAGCATTAATTTCCCCAAATTCTGAACCAATCATGAGATATAGGATTCACATGGAATCTGAGAGTTTCCTTTGTCCATGACATTACCTGCCCCTCAAGCAATGAGTTCCACGAGGAGCGGTCAAGTTCTCTGGTCTCGGCTTCATTGGATTTTTCTTATGTGATTCTCGAACCTTGATTGGTGCTCTTTGAAGGCTTTCTGCAGGTTCCCAAGTACGATCACTGATTTCATACCCTTTCCAATGAATAAGGTACTCTAATCTTCCTCGGGATATTCTCGAATCTAGGACATGGTCGACTTCAAATTCTTCATGATCATCAATCTCGATAGGTGGTGAAGGACTAGGTCTCTCCCCCTTCAATGGTGAAATTTGATATGGTTCCAACATGGATACATGGAAAACTAGATGTATTCTCATGGTACTTGGTAGCTGGAGCTTGAAGGTGACTGGTTTAATCTTGGCCAAGATGGTAAATGGAGCAAGGTGTTATCTTAATGGTGTGGTTTCCATGGTTATGTTCCCAGATGCTAGAGCTCATCCATCTACTACTTCAGCTACTACTAGTTTGTTCCAAAGTACAGGAATTCCATGTTTCTTAACCAATCCTTCATCGATGAAACATGAGGAGGCTCCTGAATCTACTAGGGCTGTAAGGGAAAGGGTCCTCTTGGGCATGATTAACTTGATAGGTGCAAGACATGTTTCTATGGGTGTAGCTGGAATTATGAGACCCTTTCTTATATCATGGTCCAGCTGTAGGGTCTCTTTTACAACTGGACTTCCTCGTTTCCCTGCTCTACAAGGGTGGCTGCGACTCTGGAGTTTGTTCTCTTGTTTTAACAATTAATTGCAATATGTCCAGGGTTTCCACAATAGAGACATAACTTATTAACTCTCCTTCTCTATTTCTCTTTTAGTGTTAAAGGTTAAAACGTGGTTACATCTATTTGCATAGGTTCAGGCATGGACTCATCTTTAGCAGTTGGTTGGAAAGGTTTCCACTGGCGAGGTCTTCCTTCTACTTGTTTTTCTTGTTTCCTTTCAAAAAGTCGGTTATCACATTGAATAGCTTGCATAATATATTCATTTAATGTTTTAACCTTTGGCATCATGAGCAATAGGTCCTTCACATCATCTCTTAAACCCCATCTGAATTGGCTTATGAAAAAATCTTCATGCCAAGTGAGATCACATATCAACTGCCTAAATTCATATGCATAGGTAGAGGCAGGGCGGTTACCTTGACGTAGCTTCCGAAGTTTTATTTCTGCTCCTGGACTTGGATCTGCATCTCCAAATGTGGCAGAGAGTTCTCGAAGAAACCCCTCATACTCCTGAAGTACTTCCATGTTCTTCTCTAAGATTGGCGCAAACCATGATAATGCTTGGCCATAGAGCAAGGTTCCAATAAACCCGACCTTGGATGCTTCCTTGGGGTATCTATCAGGTTGCATACGGATGTACAATTTCACTTGCTGGAGAAATCCACGAAACTTTGTGCGATCCCCATCGAACTTTTCTCGCATGCAAATCTTGGGTTCCTTCATAAATGATGTACTAGGCCGTTGATTCACTTGAATACTCCCTTGATTTTCTTGAAGACTCCCGATTCCTTCTTGTAATTCTTGGAGGAGTGCACCTATATGCATTGGATGTCCCATCTCGACTTGTGTCTATCGATGACTTAGGTCTTCGACTTGTTGTTGGAGACTCTGAAGTGATGCTACGATGTGGTCATAAGCGTTCTCCATGAGGCCTGGTCTTGGATAGAAGATAGTCTTGCCAAAATGTCGAGGGAGTAGTAGATTATGCTCTCTGACTACAATAGACAACATTTCGGAAATACACTTCTGATTACAAGATCACCCACGAAGGGAAAATAATACAAAAATATGTGACTGATACAAGATGTCCCACAACCCGGGACGGATAGGTATGAATAACTTGACTAGAGATGATACAGGAGATCCCACAACCCGGGATCGTAAGTATGAGACAAGATATCTGGATTACAAGAACTCCCTTCTGGGAGATGAACTAGATACAAGAAAGAACTCAACAAGATCTCGTACTACGAGATTACAAGAGGACAAGACAAGGTGTCCTGGATACAAGACTAGACAGGACTGGAACAAGGAACAAGACAAGAACATGAACTGGAACTTGGAGAGTACTTACTTGATGGTCACGACTCCTTGAGCTCCCAAGAATGATATTGGCAAGACTGATTATGAATGTGGCCAACCCCTCATTATATAGGTTTTCCAAGGGCGGTTCTAGGGTGGTTACAAATTGATGATGTCATTGATGATGTCATCAAGTCGTAGCATGGTCTCTGGATGTCAAAATCAAGCAAGAAGATAGTCGATCTTAGGGTTTTGGCACATTCCAGACGCAATGGAAGCATTAGTTTCCCCAAATTCGGAACCAATCATGAGATATAGGATTCACATGGAATTTGAGAATTTCCTTTGTCCATGACATTATCAACTTGTGTTATTCAATTTCTTCATCTATTGCTCCCAAACTATCTGCAATGTCCTTCATCCTTTTAACATAACTAGAGATTTTCTGAACCAAAGCATTCCATACATCTGCTGCAATTTCTAATCCTTTAATGTGTGGGAGAAGATAATTATTTATAGCCATGTAAATGATGCTCCTAGCCTGAGCATCCTTCTTCATCAAATTCTTCAATTCTGCAAGTTCTTCTCTTGTTGGAACATGTGGATCCTTAAACTTAGGCTTTTCTTCTTCTCTTGTAATAAATAATACCAAATCTTTGCTCATGAGGTGTGCTTCCATCCTTTTGGACCATGCTAGATAGTTCTCTCTATCTAGCTTGTCAATCTGCAAGCTTTTGTCCCATCTCTTGACTTCTGTGTCTGCAATTACTAAGATTTATGGTGATATAATATACCTTTGATATGAAGCTTTAATCCTTCTTGATCGTTTGAACTTGAGCTTTGTTCTTCTTCACATTTTCTTCAAGACTTTACGTTTTGCTCCTTCAATTCACAAGATCTTTGATATCTGTAACAGTCAGGGTTCTTCTTGCTCCTTCTTCACCTTGATTTGATCTTTCGGCTCTGATACCACTCCTAGAGACCTTTAATTCCCCAAATTTCTGATCTATCTTGATTTAAGAACTCCTCTATATCAAGAGTAAACCAAACTTTACACAAACTTTGAAGTTTAGTAAGAAATACTTCTCTATATGAAGTTTCCTTTAGCTTCGACAATGTGCTTCAGAAATGGACTTCAATCTCTCCATAGGACTTTGATTTTAATCATTCAAATGATACACACATATTCATACTACCTTTGAAAAATCATAATGATCATTAGTTCTTCAAAACAACAATTAGATTTCTAATTTTATCACTTAGATCAAAACTATGTCAGAAACTCCCTTTCAAGAATGGCAACTTTTACATGCTCAACTTCTTAAGTTGATTTGTCTCAAAATCTAACCCATCTTTTCTAAATGCTTTTAGAAAACGCTTCCCTACCTTTTAACTTAGATTTTGAATGCTGAAACATAAAAAACTTTACACTAAGCACTGAGACCCAAGCAAATTTTAGAGTAGCAAAATGCGTGATTCTAAGAACTTCACTTGCAGACTTCTACATATGAATGTTCCTACTAGTCATACACACAAGCTGAAGAGAATCAGATCATCAAAGGTTGTTCATAGTTAGATTAGCTTTTGAATTAGATGTGTAAAAAAGATTTCCTCATCCACATGATCAAGCTGAGAGAATTCTAGGAAAGACAAGTTGCTAACGCATGAGAAAAACACTCTGCACATCTATCTCTTAGAAAACTTCAAATCTATTGATTATATTTTCATCTATCCTTCATCTCTCTTCTATGTCACGACTATACATGAGTGTATATATAGATATGAGTATGAACTTATCACTAAATCAAAGTATTTTGGAATATTTTTCCAAAGCTAGTATACATAAACATATAGAACATTTCTTACTGATTCTATACTTGACTTCATGATTTGAGCTTGAGTCTTTTCTTCACTTCTTCATTCTTAGGCTTCATGTAATCATCCATTGATGATTGTCTACTAGGAGCAAACACATAGAGGTACACTATTACTACACCAAAGAAAAGGTGCTATTTAAAAAGGTTGAAATGAAATATATAAGTACCACGGATTAGTGTGTTCACATGGTTACAAAAGCTTTGAATTCAATAAATCTTATAAAGTTCAACAAATTCATTGGATTGTTGGAGCTAAGTTGAGCATTTCAAGCTTTAAGCTTAAGGGGGAGTGTTGAAATTGAAGCTTAAACCTTAATGACTCAATGGATCATTGGATGGAAGCGACTCAAAGCAACATGAAGCGAGATATCAAGGGGGAGAAATCAATTTGAAATTTGAATTTTAAATCCCCCTCACAATAACTATAAGTCATCAATGACAATTAGGTGTGATAAAACCTATAATTTAGGAAAATTGATTCATAGCTTATAGGGAATATTTTCAAATCTATATGAACTCACAATGTACTTTGAATTTTCAGTTCTACATGTGTGCGAGCTCCTTGAGAATGTGAGTAAGCTACTAGACCCCTTTTTTAGCAACTTGCTTTGAAAGCCTCCTACATATTTGCATGTTTTCACTCATGTTTGTGAAGCCCATATCTAGCCCATAGATTTTTGTGTGTATGAGCTAGATAGCTCTACATGTTGAGCAAGGTTTCCTTATCATACTATTGTCATTTCTTATAATCGTTGGTTTGTTAGAAAGAAATTTTTGTCTTCTAGAGTTGAATCATAGCTTGTTCAGTCCTTGCATATTCTGAGAGAAGTACTTCTAGAAGTGAGTAGTGGTGTATATGTGTATGTCTAGTGAGGGCTATACCTTGTTTGCCTTGTACGCATTGTTCTCACAATAGGAGTAGCTAGTTTGACTGAGATAACTTGCACTAGCAAGGTGATTGTTTTTAGAATGTGTGTGCAATAGATCTTAGGTTCTGTCCTCAAAAGGTTAGATAACTAGTAATTTGAGTGAATAGGTGTTTTGATAGTGTGCATGTGAGGCCACCTATGCTTCAAGCCTTCATAGGATAATTGTTTATTATCCAATAACCTATTCTATCCTTAGTCCAACTTGGATATGTATCACTAGTTACTTATACATGTGACCTTACCTTTCTTGTTTGAAAAATTTCGAACGATTGTAATTCAAGACAATGAATCTATACAATATATGTAAATGCATGATATATTTTGACATCTTATTGTAGATTCTAGCTGAACGCCTAAGCACGCAAAGTTAAAAATGTGTCAACTAGAAGTGAGAGCTACAAATTGTGCATCATAGAAGAATATCAAAAAAATAACACAAGGAAATATGTGGATTGGTGTGAAAAAGGTGAAATTAATTTTTTAAATGTGAGAGTTAGACAAAGTATGTGCTACATGGTAATATAGGATGATCCATTCTATAACAAATTTGGTAGAATATAACTAAGATAAAAGTGTGTCACAATATAATCCTTGGGTGGGAACACCTTTTGGATGAGGTGGCTTGATTTGCCACATGGCATCAAATTGATGCATCTTTCATATATATATGGGTAGAAGAGAGGAAAGAGAGTAGGCAATGTAAGAGACCCATTATGAGTAGTCTCTCATGAGGACACGCTCGGCGGTTGGGAGGTGAGCCGACAATGATCTCTGTGTGAGTTCGCAAGCAGACGAAGCAAAAGGAACGCAACAAAACGTAACATTGGTATCAGAGCAACGATTCTCAACCTACTCACACAATTGCAAGAAAGAAGAATCGAACTAGTGCCATCAATATGATGGGCACATGAGATAGCCAAGGCGCCATAGCTTGATGATGTTCATAACTCAAGCGCTCACGACTTTATTTGAGTGCTAGAAGAAGTCGGAATACTTATCAAAAGATGGATAACAAAGGCTCCATTCTTGTCGCCCACGTACGATAATCAAGGCATTCACCTTCGGGCCGGCAACAGCCATACCTTCTTGTCCGAGTTGTGTATCTTGTCCGAGTAGAGGTGTTCACTCAAGGAGTACAAATTATAGAATTGAGATGCCACAATCCGCTCACTAGGAAGGGGCACAAGATGGAGTCTCGAATTTATCAAGTTGGAACGAAATGAAAAGAAACCTTCGAGGTATGAATTGAGGAAGGACAACGAGAACTCCATTCCAGGTACATGTAAATTTCAATTTTTATTGAATTTTTGGAGTCAATCGTAGGAAGACTCCATTACTTTTGCAAAAGAAAGCATGGGCTTTAGGGAGCCAAGATCTTGGAGGGAGATTTTGTGTATGGAGAGTATGAGGTATATATTCTCATCTTGAGACAAGAATTCCCTCAAACCAAGCAAGAACAAGCTTAGATTATCTCAAAAATAGCTATGTTTTACGATTTTTCACATAAATTCTAGGTGCTATTTTGGATAAATAGCCATTTTGGGAAGGGGAAGAGAGAAGGTATTTTTCATAGATTTATGGAAAAAGCCATGCACACTTATAGTATAGTGTATTGACTTCCATATACAATCAAGAAATCCAGAAGATACCTCAGTTTGATGGGAGTTTGAAGCTCCTCAAAACTCCCTTCCATCACAGTTTGATAAAAAATCTCAGCACCTAAATCTAAGAAATTCCCATTTTGGAAGAGGGAAAAAGAGGTGCAATAGCTATGGATGGATGGAAAAAAGTATATGTACTGAAAGTATGGTGTATGAACTTCTTAGGTGAATCATGAGATTCATCAAAATGATAAGTTAAGGACGGATTTGAGTTCCTCAAAGACCCCCTTTCCGTACTTTTTGAAAAATGTTCAGATGTTAATTTTGCCAAACTCCACTTCTGGGAGTAAGAATAAAGATTATTTAAGAGGCTTCCCATGGATTATTGTATAAAATCCAAGAGAAATCCACATTTAGAGTGGATTAGAAGCTTGCTAAGAGCTCCCATTTAAGTTTTTGAATAAAAGCAAAAATCTTGATTTAGGCCTATTTTTGGGAGCAAATTAGCATGCACGAAGGGAGGATTTGGAAAGGTAAAAATAGGCCCAAGCATCTTCATATACCACTCTCTGAGGTTATGGAGAGAATTTTAGGATTTGCATGATGGAAGAATGCTTTTGGGCACCCCAAAAATCACATTTTTACACTTTTTCCAGCCCCTCCAACAGTCCACTAGTTTGGCATGTCCCGCTTGGAATGGCCATATCTTGGACTAGAAAACTCCAAATTGGACGTGCTATGGCTCATTTCAAAGAGCACAAGGTCTACTTTCCGTTTATGAAGAGAAATTTTGGAAAATAAGAATTTTTGCAGGTCTGTACAGCTCTGCAAAGTCTAAACAGTTTTCGGCGACGACCCTCCGAGAGCCATATTTTACAAACCAAGAAGGCGATTTGAGTAATTTCACTTTGATTTCTTTGCACATGCTATATATATCACTTTATGAACATTTTCAGGTCCTAAAGTGGTTTTTGCAGGTCTAAAGAAGGATTACTAATGTATTTTTTGACTAAATTTGCATTATTTTTGTAATTACCTGACCATGTTTTATGTTTTTGGGAGTGCTCCGATGTTTCGGACACTTCAAAGTTTATATTAGGACCTGAGGAGGAAGGTGCAAAGGTCTCAAAGTTCATCAAGAAGGATTGGATGCATGCAATTCCAAAATCAAACTACTCAGGGACGTATGCTTTATGCTTCAGTCATTTTACTTTATGTTATGGCATGTTCTGTATTTACATGCATGAATTGGAGTGCATACATCAAATGTTGCTCATTGTTTAAATTCTTAAAGTATGGATCAACAGGCAAGAAGTATACTTTTTGATTGTTTGCAGGAAAGAGGATTGCAGAAACTATATGGTTAGGCAACACAGAGAATGATTGCCAACATTTGTATTTATGTTTTTGCAAGTCATTGAATCCATATATGAGTTTATGGCATGCATGCCATGGGCCTGTCAAGCCCTATGTTTTTGGGTGGCCTTAGTGCCAGTGAGTTTTTGGTAAAATTTTTTGGGATTCCATTTCCTTGGGGAAATGCTGTCGAAATTTTTCCCACCGCATGGCGTTATATACGCACTTACCTTAGGGTAAGAATGTTATGGCATAGTAACATGCCTTTCTGCAAACATCAATAAGTTTTTAGGCATGCTTATAAGCATGTATTTGACGGACTTAGGACCATCATAGTAGTATACATAAGGCAACTTCAGTAGTAACAGGATCCCTACACATAATCCTTATGGATTTAGACTATAGGATTGCTAAGAGAAGGAGCTACACCTTCACCATTAGTAATGTGCACAAGCAATCCTATAGGTTATAGGAAGTTGCATACAGGTACGGGAGATACATTTATGATAATCTCCAAAGTAGTGAATATTGAATTATCTTCAAAACAGTCTCACAGTATGATTAGGAGACTATGGGGTATTATCAAGAATACCCAAAGAGTGACTAGTTTCACTCATGTACATCACTTGAGCGGCTAGTGAAGCATTTCTGCTACACTATTAAGGAAACCAAATAAATGGGATCACAAAGATGGGTTTCATGAGATAGCATCGACGGGTGCTTACGTGATTCGAGTGATGGTTAGTACGGCCACAAGCATGGCACTAGCTCTATGATTTAGAGCATAGATCCCTTAGTTAGGAATAGTGGGGGTACCCAATACATATATATGCATATCAGGATCTATAGAGAGGTACTTAGACCTAGTCTTGGTACCTAGGCACAAGTTGGTTTGGAACGGAAGGGGATATCCATTGTCACATTGTTGACTAGAACCAAACTGACTAGTTCGAGGACATGGGACTCATTTGAGTCCACTAACATGATTTTACATATGGGATTCACTAGAATCCACTTATATATTCCATTACATGGAATATATTTATTTGGTTTAGTGTAGGTATGACAACGTGAATTGGAAGAAGTTTTCACTGGTATGGGACGGTGGAAATGACTTCCCTTTGAGCACTCTTCTTCTATGGCCAGGAAGAAAAGGACTCATCATTCATGGCGTAATGTCTCACTAGATCTGAGGAGATCTCTTAGTAGACATCTCCTACTAGGATTGGGAATTATCCTTCACAGTATAAGGAAGATTTATTCTTCCAATAGAGAATGTGATAGGTGATTTTATCACCATTGGTATCACATACTCGTTATGAGTTTTTAGGAAGGATAGTTCCATAAGTTTCATGGGATCATATAGATCCATCCACAAAGGATGGTTGGCAGAGATAACCTTTTATTATGGATACACATGTATTTATGCTATCATGACATATCATGCTGACCTTTTTAGCAGAGGGCTTTGACCCTTATTAGGAATTTATTTTCTCCACTCTTCACTGTACACACTTTCATTACTCAAGGGAGATTTCTTCTCCATTTTTATAGGAATATGTGTAATGAGGGATTATACCTTAGTTATGGAAGAGAGGACTAAATAAATTCATGAGTTTCTCTTTTAAGGAAAGGAGAAAGTGGCAATCAGCTCAGAGATCCATGAGAGATCTCACTTTAACTCAGAGGTCTCACTTTAGCTCCTATTCTTTCAAAGAGAAAAAAGAAAAGGAAAACATGATTTCTTCATAGAAGAAGAATAGAGTATGTTTTCCTTTAGATAGAAGAGGTGTTTTGAAAACATCTCTTAGTCTTTATTTCAGAAGGAATTCATTTACTCTACTTTTCAGTATAATTTTCCTTCACATGGGAGTATGATTCTCCACTATTTTGAAAGGAAAAAACATGGAGAACTTATATGCATGTTCTCATTTATGGATGAGTAGAGTAACTGGATTCAAAAGAATCTCTTTCAAAGGGAAAGGGAAAGTAGAATAGGTTCCACTGCTAGAGCTCTTTTCCTTAGAAGAGATTGAAGAGAGAGAGAGAGTATCACTTTCTCAGTTTTAGGTTGTCTAGATAGAAGTGGCACTCTTCTATCAAAGACAAGAGGGAGATCAGTTAATCATGATGGTTAGAATGAGTCTCACCTGTAGACCCCAGAGAGAAGTGGTTATGATTATTTCCAGTGATGGTCCTTGACTAGATGAGATGATCTAGTTATTGACAGTAGTTACATTGGGAATAGAGTTATGACTCCTTTCTTTAGGGTTTCTAGGAGATATGGAGATATCTAACCTATGGAGGTACCAAACTCTTAGTTGATGCTTCATCATGAGGATGATGTGTAAACATCAGTTAGGAGGATGGGTACTAAGGGATTATCTAAATCTTGAAGGGAATGTTTTTTGCATTCATATGGCAAACCACAGGAAAGAGAAATATTAGAGTTTGCACTAGTGCCAATAGATGCTCTTCCAACAGAACTTAGTCCAATGGTAAAGGATGACAAACCACAGAATTCTTGGTTGGTGAAATGTAGAGATTGCATTTTACTGCCATGAGCTAGATGATAGATTTGCATAGTTCACAAGGTAGTTTAGACAAAACTACTACGTGTGATTACACTCAAGGTTAGCAAGACCTAGAGTGGTATGATGGAAATCTATCATTTACTCCTAGATGGGTTTGCACTCACTTTTTATGGGACTTTGTTCTATATTTCTTAGGACTTTATGGTTTATTATCTCCATTATGGTATGGTCAAGCCTATAAGCTTGGCATTTTTACACTTGCTTTACATGCTATTACTCCATAGAGGATACATCATATGGACTTAGGTCATTCTTGTGATGTTATATATTACGGGAGTGATGGTTTGGAGGTGTAGTGTACATGGGAGATAATAGGCACCACTCAGATGGATTCCCACCTTTAAGATGAGCTCATATGAGACTTCTTAAGGGGAAGGATATGGGGAAACAACACACAGAGATGACCATGTACATAGAGTACATGGGGTTCAGGGGAGTCCGAGCACTTTCTTCTACCATTACGGACATTTCATCTACATTTTTGAGGACGAAAATCCTTTCAAGGGGAAGGAATTGTCACAATATAATCCTTGGGTGGGAACACCTTTTGGATGAGGTGGCTTGATTTGCCACGTGGCATCAAATTGATGCATCTTTCATATATATGGGTAGAAGAGAGGAAAGAGAGTAGGCAATGTAAGAGACTCATTATGAGTAGTCTCTCATGAGGACACGCTCGGCGGTTGGGAGGTGAGCCGACAATGATCTATGTGTAAGTTCGCAAGCAGACGAAGCAAAAGAAACGCAACAAAACGTAACAAAGTGCAATAAGAATTCACTTGAATTTTCAAAGAGATTGAAATTTCTAAGGGTGGAAATGAAAACCAATCACAATGGCAAGATAGAGAATCTGGGACCGCATTGCAAACAAAAAAGAAGACCGCAGGTCTTTGAGATAAAGTTAGAAACAATCTCTAACCAGGTAGTGAACTTTCAACGGTGTTTATTTTTTAAAGGATGTTGGACCATTGAGATTCCGGTTCGGTTGAAATTAATTAAAAGTACAATAAAACTAATTCAAAGTACAATAAAAAGCGAGCATAGCACTTATGGGACTCTCCATATTCCACAAAGTAGAGGTCCAATGCGTAGCAATCACTAGGATATATAGGCTAAAGGCCCTTTTAGGTAGAGCCTAGAGTATAGTGCCCATGGGACGCTTTGTATTCCATAAAGTAGAGTTGGATGTGTAAGCTGCCGGAAAGAAGCTCCTCATTTGTAATGTATACCCTGAAAAATCGCACACATAAGGGGTAGCGCAATAGTTTTGACTGTTGACAAATTAATAAAAGAGTCACGTGAAGCAGAAGGCATTGTCGTCGCCGGACTGTTCATCTGCGCGAGAGCCAGAAGCAAAGCGTAGTTACCGAAATCTTGTGTAATCTGAGTAAGTAAAGTTTAATGAAGTATTAAGTAAACTAATTAACGCGATAAGTGAAGAAGTTATACAGTAACTGTCTGGTGTGGAAGTGTGTTGAAGAACGTATTCAAAACAGTACTCGGAAGATAATCCAATTTAGCGTGTTAATTTGGTGAAGTAGTATACTCTTAATCTGTATATTTGGGAATATACAAACAGGGCCTCTATTTACAGATCCCTAACCATCCCAAGAACCCAGATTGAAATTAACTTTAAACAGTTAACAACTTAATCCTAAGTAAACACTAGCGCCGTTTGTGGGAAATGGAGTAGCTAATTGAAGAAGAAGGTTAAGATTCGAAGAAGAATCCTTTGATATATGCCGGTAACACGCTCCGATGAATCATACCCCAAATACCATAGAGATCAACATCCCTAGGCAGTTCCGAACTTATTAGGAATACCCCCTGGTGGTAGAAGTGCAAGACAATTAAGTTCAGTTGCAAAAGGATCAGTTCAGCCAGACAGCGGCAATTCCGGCAGTAGTTCAGCAGCACACGGTGACAATCCGGTGCGTTCCGATGAGAGTTCGGTTCTTTTTGAAGAAATTACAGTGATTTTTGGTTGTTATTGCGGCGCAGTGTGAAGATAGCTCCGTCTCATCTAGTTAGAATTCGATCGCTTTCGGTGATAGGTTCGTCTTATCCAGTGGGAATGCTTCCGGTGACAGTGCAACCGGGTCCGATGAGAATTCGGTGACCTTCTGTTACCGCTAAAGTTAATGCAATAATTGAATTGAATTTAGCTCATCTTTCAGTTCAATCTAATTTAGAGTTATGCGCTGCAATCGAACCTTGTTGCTTTGTACTATTGTTAGTGAAAAAAATCAATTGATATTAAGCTATTTTCTTTCAATAAGTTTGGATTGTATAAAAGAACTAAAGTTGTGTGTTTAACAGTAATGACATGCTGATTCATCCTCATAATGAGAACAACAGGAATTTTTCTCTAATTACCTTTTAAATTAATCATCTTTTACTTTCACGTATAAATATTAAGTTCGTCAATCAGAGAGGCTGTGCATTGCTTTAGCACTTAACGTATTCCAAACACTCTAATTTCATAAAACTTAAAGAACTACTTATTATCACACAAGAGTAGGCCTAAAACTTTGACATAGCTCTTCAACCTTTATATTGTATGATGAAAGTTTGCTGGTGCAAATCATAAATAGATATGTTTCGTGAAAATAACTTTTTAACATAGAAAGCGACTGCATATATTTGAGTAACAAGATTACATCAACTTTTGACACAAAGCTTATTGAGTTGTCTTCATAAACAACAAACAACTTATAACCATGTTCGTCAGCAAACTATTCTGCCAGAAACCTTCGGATTGGAATTCTTCAAAACAAAACACGGCAAGTCATCAATAGCAACGAGGTCTGTTGATTGTATAAGTACTATAATAAGCTCTGTAGGTTGAAGCTATCAACACAGAAAAGATCTTCAAGTTCATAAAAAACATTTATACTCCCATGACATCACGATAGATGTCTGTACGCAAGACAAAAAAGTTGATTCTAATTCTCATATGCAATGTTTGTTTTTATTTTATCATTGGAGTCGTAGCTTCAGAACACATAAGTTGCAATCATAGCAATGAAGTTAACGAGCATTAAAAGCATCATCAATCCTCTAATTCTGACACATCAACAACAAGCTCTTCAGAGAGATTACCATTCCAGTTCTGCCACTTATCTTACGTTCTGGCTCAGAGATCTTCTCGGAGTAGGGAAAGTGAACAGGAGAACAGCTCTTCCTTGCATCAAACGTTGCGCACATGTGCTCTGAGATGGCTGCCCCTCTTCAGCTCTTGGATTGAGTATGGATCAGCATATCTCTGCTATCCTTCGAAAACTCGATGCAAGGTTTTTGTTTTCTTCATTAGAAGAAAGGCTCTCTCCCTGCTGTTCCCAGTAAGCTAAAGAATCAGAACACTCTCCTCCCTCTCAGAACCTTATTCTATTCAGGCGGCGGAGGATGCGATGAGTTTTGTTTTATTATGAATAAACATGTATATAGTTTGCATCTTCTACTCCGAATATCTATGAATAAAATAAAAATTGATAACTTCAAACCTTAGGTATGCATCTTGTGACTATGCCGATGTATTCCTGGAACACGAACTCAGTTTCCTCAAAGATTTCAATCGCTCATATATCCATTTCTGCGCACTTTCTTCGATTTACCAATGCTTCCGCTAGAGAGCATGAAGAGCAATCCACCAATCCGGAAACTTCTTTGTTTGTTTTCTGTCGTATATATGTGAGCGCCACCATCAGGAGGAGTAGAACGCAAAGTCCCATCCTCTTTCTTTCACTTCTGTCCAGAAATAGAAAAAAATGATCATCGCAGATCGGATGAATTGCCAGTAGTAGAGCGTCGTCCTCCCCTTGCTGATGTTGAATTCTTTACTTAGATCAGGATTTCGAATAAATGCCACTGTTGAGCGAGATGACAGTGGACTTTGGTTTGAAATCTCGCAAAATCTTGTACATAATTTAGATAAGATGATTGTTTATTTTCCGTCTACTACTTTAAATATTTCTCATTTAAAAAAAATTCCAAGAAAACTTATAAAAAAATACGAAAAATATTTGAAAAACAAAGGAGATCTGTTAATGGACGAAAATATTGAATATGTTATCGAAACTACACATTGCTTTTCAACATTAGAAGAATTAGAAATTTGTTATCAAGATAAATCTAATTCTCATATTCTCATTTCTTCACTTGATGTGTATGCAGTAATTCAAGAATATGCTTTTAGTATTGATCATGAGTATGATGCCTTAGTGGAGACTAAATATAAAACTGTTAGTAAGAAGGTTAAACCCGTAGTACAACCACTACCGAAATTTAGTAATGATATTATAAAGAATGTAAGTCATGAGCCAATCCTTAGAAATCCGACAAATATTGGCCATGTATTTACTAAAGAATCCTTAAAACAAATTAAATTAGATGCTAGTGGTTTCCTTCTTCGAGTAGAAAAAGAGTATTTTCTGAAGATTATTGAGCAACATGAAGGAGCATTTTCTCTAGAGCCTTCTGAGATAGGATGCACAGATCCTAGGATAGTTTCACCGATGATTATTTTTACTATTCCTCACATTCCTTGGAATTTGCACCCTATTGCAGTTCCTAAAGCTCATCTTCCAGAGTTGATTAGATTACTTAAAGAAAAAAATCACATGCATATTCTAGAATCCTCTTCAGCTCCCTATTCAGACCATTGGTTTACTGTGCCCAAGAAGAGTGGAAAACTTCGGTTTATCCAAGATCTTCAGCCAATTAATAAAGTGACCATTAGAAATGTGGGTACAGCTCCAATTGTGGATGAATTTACGGAAGCGTTTTCAGGCAATTTGATTTATTCAATGGGTGATCTCTACTCAGGGTATGATCAATTTCTATTGGCACTAGAGAGTAGAGACATTGCTACCATGAAAACAACTCTAGGATTAGTTAGGATGTGTATGTTACCCCAAGGTGTGACCAATTCAGTTGCTCATATGATGAGTGCAATGAATTTGGTTTTGCACGATTTCATTCCGCACATTACTATGCTCTTTATTGATGACATTCCCATTAAGGGTTGCTTGGAAAAAGATAAAGATAGCACTCTGGATGAAGATGGTTGTCGAAGATTTGTAAAGGCTCATATCCTTGATTGCCAAAAGATCTTTCAGCGATTTATTCAAGTTAGCTTAACATTATCTATAGAGAAATCTACTTTTGGTGTTAATGAGGTCCTAATTGTAGGTCATCTTTGTGGCTATTATGGACGGAAGCCATACCCTCAAAAAATTGACGCCATTAGTAAGATTTCGGAGATATGTCAAAATGTGAGTGAAGTTCGTTGATTCTTAGGAGCTTGTATCTTCTATGTCATATGGGTACCACATTTTGCATATGTGGCTAACTGGTTTTATGATTTATTAAGGAAGAAAAATTTTTTTTTTATGGACAGAGAAACATACTCAAGCAATGCGTAGATTAAATAAGTTATTGCAAGAAGCTCCAATCCTTAAGCGAGTAGATTATACGAATAATAAGCCTATTACTTTGACTGTTGACACTAGCCCTATAGGGATAGGCTGGGTCATAAGTCAGGATGATGAAGAAGGAAGAAGGTATGCTGTGAGATTTGGAGCTAAGATTTTGCATAACACTCAAAGAAATTACCCGCAAATTAAAAGAGAACTTTGGGGATTAGTCACAACTCTAAAGTCTGATAAAGAATATTTCATAGGAGCAAATGTGATTGTGGAGACAGATTGTTTACTACTAATAGGCATGATCACAAACTCTTCTTCACCGGATATTGCGATGCTTCGCTGGATTTCTTATATTAGATTTATAAATCCAATTTTAATTCATATTTTAGGCAAATCCAACTCTGTTGCTGATATGCTTTCAAGAGCTAGGTATGATGAGAATGATGAAGTCAAAGTAGATACTAATACGATTAATTAGAAAATTTTAATTCTGATGAATATGAAGGAGAGTGGCTAAATATTGGAAGGTATCTTAGTACTTTAATTAAATCAGCTTCATGGTCTTCAAATAGATTTAGAAATATTAGAAAAAGAGCATTTAACTTTTTCTTAAAAGATGGGTTAATTTGGAGACATGCAAGGGGGAAGATCAAAATGCCACAAAAGGTGGTACTAGAATCTTCAGATGCAAGTCGTGAAAAGCATGCATGATACTTTATGGGCTGGGGATAAAGGATTTGTAGGCACTTATGAAAAAATTAGAGAGTTACTCGTGGCCAGGTATGTATGTTAATGTAAAGAAATGTGTGGATTCTTGCGATGTATGTCAAGTTTATTCATCGCTTAAGCATAGGGATCCACTGCATCCTACATATCCACCGTGTATACACTATAAGTGGGTAGTTGACTTAGTAACCATGCCCAAAGGTATCGATAGGATGAGATACATAGTCCTTGCTCGAGAAGATCTTACTAACCATGTTGAAGGCCGAGCTCTAAGAACTAAAACTACTTTCAATGTATGTAAATTTCTTCTTGAGGATGTGATTTCAAGGTTTGGGTATATTGAGAACATAGTAGCTAATAGGGGAGAATTAGATGTGCAAGAGGCTAGAGAATTCTTTACTAGGCATGGAATTCGTTTAGCTCTTGCGACTGCATATAACCCTGAGGCTAACGGAAAGATTGAAAGAGGACATTCTCCTATCATAAAGGCAATTTCTAAAGCTTGCAAAGGTGAACTTAAGAATTGGCTGGAATTTTTACCATTTGCTTTGTGGGTTGACAGAATGACGTGCACTAGAACGACGGGATTTATGCCGGCAGAGCTAATGTACTACCAAAAACCAATTTTTCTAGTGCATACCGAAATCCTTACTTGGACTACGCTTCCTTGGGAAGATAATCTTTCTACTGAAGATTTATTAGCTCTAAGAATTCAGAAACATGAGCAAGGGAATAAAAGATTGGAAGAAGTTGTAGCTAAATTTAAAGATTCTCGACTTCAAAATAAAAAATATTTTGATAAATCACATAGGTTAAGGCCAAAGCCAAAACAAATTAATGATTGGGTATTGATATATGATAGCACATTCGATACACAGTATGATGCTCATAAAAAATTAAAAAAGCGTTGGTTTGGACCTTATGTGGTGATCAAAATTTATGATAATGGAACGTATGCCTTACGAGAGTTAGATGGAACTCCGCTTAAAAATTTAATTGTAGGTAAAAGAGTTAAAATATTTCAACAAAGAGATGAAGAAATTTATGACTTATCATATGATGAAGACAATGAGGAATGAATTTTTAATAAAAAATGATGTTTAAATTTTCTTTTAAATATGTTTTCTCTTTTACATGTATGAAAATAAAAGTTTATTTATGAAAACTAATTTTTCTTGTGAGTTTACATGTTGATTGATAGCAGGAGTTGAAGATGCTTTTTGATCAAATAAATTAAAGATTGTTTTTCCATAAAGATGAAGAGCAAGAGATTGAAGATAGTACATGAAGCCTAAAATCCAAGCAATCAAAGCAATATTTGGATGACAGTCGACGTTGAAGATGAATAAAAGAAATCAGGTGAAACAGTTTTGATTTATGAATTATTTTTTCAGTTGTTTATAAACTTTCTTGCATTCATGATTAGATTAGTACATTCTTCTGATATGTAAGAAGAACTATTAAAATTATAAAAGCAAAGAATTTAAAACTGAAGTAGGAATGTGTATGATATGAAGATAGGAATTAGAGACTCTATGGCTGTCAAAAGGCTAGAAATGGGAAAACTTTCGACTCCTAGTAGAAGTATGCTTATTTTATATAGGTAGGCTACCTTTAACTTCCAATCCATTTAGCTTATGAGATCCTAGTTCCCACTATAGCATTCCTCTAGAACCTTCGCTCTGAATAGGGGTTAAGCCTTTCCCCTCTAACAAAAAAGTTGTAAAGAAAGAAAAGATGTATAAAGCAGTACATTAAGGGTTGCTGCATTATGAGAATTTAATAAAATAAAATAAAACAAAAAAAAAAGTTTCCAAGAATCAGTTGTGATCTTGAAATCGCTTCTGGTTTGTTTGCGGGTAATATGAGGCGGATTTATGCTATAGAGGAATTAGTTAGATGCATCTTACGACAAATGGCTAGGGAATGAGGGATAGAACACTTATATAAAATATTTATTACTTTTGAACCGGGTTAATAGAAGAGCAAGTACCAGAACTATCTGAATGGCTTCTATAGAAATTTCTAAAATTTGTTTTCAAGTTCATGCATTGAACGAAAAATTTTGTAATTCTAGCTTACGTAATTTTACAAGTTTTCTTTACTATCAGAAGTTGTACTTATGAGAACAAGCATATTTCAAACAGTGATTTAAAATAATTTGAGAAAAACTTTTCAAAAAGAATTTGATAATGCCTTCTATGATCTACAGGTTTGGCCCATCGAGGACGATGTGCAGGTTTGGTAGGGACGAATCTCGGAAAGTTTTCAACCTTCCCGTTGACGACCAAGAAAAATAAAAAAATATTTGTTGGTTAATTCTAATCCCATTATTACAATATTTTGCTTGAAACTAATCTCTTGTTAAGTGTTTGTAGGTACAAAGTTATGAAGAAAACAAATGCTCGTATTAGGGTTTATCCTAAACTACTCGTATAATGTGTGTTTATGTTAATGAAACATTGAATTATGGGTTTAAGACCCTAGCTTTTCATTCATTCATGTGTATTTAAGTTAGAAGCATTAATTTTTGGTTAATGATAGGGTTTAACTAGGTTTTCAACTAATTTCCAAAGGGTTTCAAGTAGGTTTTTCTAGGGTTTTAGTATATTTAAAGGGTTAGAATAGTTGTTATTGAAAAACATTAATCTATAAATTAAATATTTATGTATGAAAAAGCTAAACTATGATATAATTAATTACTTTAATCATGTGTGTGCATTTAAATAGTAAGATTCTAATTAATTAAAACCTTAAACTAAGTTTAATTTAAATAAATTATTTAATTAGGAAATTTAGGAAATTAAATTAAACAAATAATTAATATGGATAAATAGCTAGTGGTGTGTATGAATGCTAGATAAAAGAATGGTGTGTGAGAAATGTTTATCTAATGTGGTTAAAGTGAGTAGTTGCAAAGTGTGGTAGTTATGTGTGCAAGTTAAAAGAATGGTATAGATAAATTATGCATCAACCATTTATTCTTGATGAGGAGGGTTGATGAAACAACCCTTTTATTTGCAAAGCAGTATTCATCTTCTCTTGGGTGGGAGCCTAAAGAGGGATGCAGATTCTTATTGCAGGTGCCTAATTTGTCTACAGTGTATGGTGCAGAACAATCACCATATGAAGATAAAAACAATACAGAAAGATGTGGAAATGTGCTTGATCAAAGTAAAAGTTGGATGCATGCAGTATACAATTGCACGTCACTGGCCAGTTGATGTTCCATTCACATGGGATTTTTGTACACAAAGATCCGTGAATGTGGCCCAAGCATGTAATGCAGATGCACTTCAAAGTTTTATACATCCACCAGAAAGAAATATTTATGTAGGCCCAAGGATGACAAAACAGGCAGAAGCAAGATGGCAAGGAAATTTAATAGAGATAAATATTGGAACACTTATTGCAGTACTTGCTGATGGTGATGAGGCTACTAGACCATTTTGGATTGCAAAGGTTTTAGAGATAACCAAAGATATTGATCAGAGAAGAATAGAGGCTTTGATGGTGCATTGGTATTACACTAAAAGTAGTAATGCATTCACAGGTAAATATAACTTAGAAATGGTGTGATACTAAACGAACAGGTTCAAAAAAGAAAAAGAATATTCGAAGCACATCTACTCTTAAAATGGATGATGTAGATATTCTTGTTTATGATTTTTCCTTGACAAAAACAGGTCACTTGAGGAAAGCAACCATCAACATGATAAAACAAAAGCTTCCAGATGTATGTGGTACAGGAAATCATAGGCAAACAAGAAGAGTTGTGCATGATCCTACAGAATTTGGTATGTACATGGATGAAGATAGAGCTCTTGTGGATATAGAAGAAGAAGAAGTGTTGACCTAAGTACCAACTTAGGGACTTGTGGAGAAAGAGACTATACCTCAATCCCCCTCAAGTGCACATAGTGGGGATTCATGCTTTAATTATCAATCCGATGAGTATACAAACCTAGCCGAGTGTATGAGGACATGCAATCAAGTGATGATCAATGCAAATGAACTACTCAAAGAGTGCAAACAAGGCAAAGACTAATCCAAACAAGCTTCAACTGTCAGTCATGGTGTCACGGTACTTGGTGCAGCAGCCGTCAGTAATTTGGACTTTTCTCTCAGAACCGAACTCAAAATATAGTGAATAGCATATGCGTTTTGAAGCTCTCAAGAAGACGCATCCAATGGCAGTAGTTTCACTCAATGCTGACACTCCTATGTCAAGTTATGAGCAAAATACTGAGTCACGGAAAAACCTTCCTACACTTCAGCACTTCCTACACTTCGCACACACCTTAACAACAGCAAACAAACACTTTCATGGATAGACAACACTTACTAACACTCTTTGCAAACAATACACATGCATACAAGCTCACAAGGAAGAAGATACAGAGTGAAGAAGACACAAATTCGAATTTCTGTGCTCTCTATTCTCACAATGGCAAAAAGTCTTTACAAAGAGTCACAAATTGACTTATATACTTGTGCCCTAGAAATGGTCCTTTCACACAAGAGACCGGAACTTTATTCACTAAAAGACTAATTTCCTACTATTTTACATGGGTAAGTTTCTAATCTTCTGTGGGGATGCATCTAGAGGACTCCTCTAGTGCATTTACAACAGAAAATATATAACAAGAATGATTATAATACAAAAATTGGGTGTCCAAATCGGGAAAATTTTGGGGCCCTTCTTTTCCTCTTCTTTGTGCTCTCTTTAACTATGCAACACTCTCCTCCTCTTTGCCTCTGTTGTCCCTTGACAGGCTTTACTTCTTGTTTTACATCCTCTGGGCCTGATACATTCATTTTGCTTGATAAGTCGGGTTGCCACGCACGCCACCAGTGGAAGGTATGAAGATGAGGTGCTACAGTCTTCGATCTAGACCTGCCAAAGATCAAGAGGTTGTAGCACCCTTTTGGGCTGCGTCCTTTCCTTGGTGTGTGCGCCCCTACGGGGCTCTGTGCAGAGATGTATCTTCAGATATTCGTTTTTAGTGAAGCTTCTTTCGTTGTCTTCGTCTTTTCTTTCTTTTACTTGATTCTCCCTCAACACTGCCCCCCTCCTGGACTCTATCGTCCCCGACAGGCTTTGACGAGTGACGGGCATATGTTATATATATTTTCTGCTCTGTTTCATTAAGAAAATTGGTTCACGTATCATTAATTGCTTCCATTGTTCTGCCTTTACACCATCATGGGGTGGCTGTCGATGATCTGCGAAGAAGCTAAGTTTGTATGCCACTAATCGGGCATTCAAATTAGAGGACATCTTCAAAAAGACTTCTGAATCAATCTCAAAAAATCCTGTAAAGAACGCTCCTTCAAAAGTTTGCATATATACACTTGGCAAGAACATCAATCTTGAATAATAAGCCATTATTGTTGGTCGGCTAGGCATAACAGATAGGTCAAAAATGAGAATCTCTGTGCCTTGATTAATACCAATGAAATTCAAAAATGTGTAGGCCGCATGCTTGAAGACCTTCAAAACTGTAAGTATCATACTGAGTATTTTATTTGGCATTTTGACAGTTAGATCGGGTACTGTCGCATAATTCTACAGCCAAAATTCAATGGTTTTGACCATATAATCTTCCTTTGGCAAGTAGTTATGTGGCGGGCTTGGAAGCAGAGGGTAATTCAGCCACTGATTATTTATGCCACCATTTCTTTGCAAGTCCAAAAATTCTCTAGTATCCCTTCGGCGTGGTATAGGACAAAATGAAGGGTTTACCTGTAATAAATATGGTGCTGCTTGCCAATGCACCCGTAGTGTGGGATGTTTCTCCAAAAACTTTCTTCGCCAAATAGGTTGTGCAACTTCGAATTCTTCTTGACTGTATGCGAATGTGTCCTGTTTAAAATTTAGCTGCTCATCTGGACTTTTCTTTGTAATCTTCTTGATATATTGTCTGGTTTTCTCTTTCAATAATCCGTACGGAATGTTGAGAGGCTTTATGATCTTTTCCAAGTCTTTACCCTTGATCTTGGCTTCCTTCATTACTTTGATTACTTCATTTTCAAAATTTTCCGTCAATCTGGACACCACTAGTGCCCGTTCCTTCTGACTTATTTCTGCAGTGTATGGCATTGGATGATCATCATGTATATCCGCCATCTGCTCATGTATTGGAGAATTATAGATCGGGGGAGATAGAGGACGTACCTCTACCTTGTCAGTAGGATTTTCCTTAGCTGGCACTACTGGTGTCCCGATCGCTGCGTTTTGATTGATTTGAATTTCTAATTGCTCTATGCGTTCATTTTTTTCTTTGCTTTCCTGTAGGGCTGCTCTGAGTGCTTCTTTTGCTGCAAGCAATTCATTTCCAATTTCAGCGACATTGTCCATGTTTTCACTCTAGCTTGTTGCAAGTTTCCCATGTGCTGTATTCAATTGCTTTTTTAGTTCATTTATTTCTTGACTGTACTTCCGTTCCGATTCTTCTCTCACTAGGTGCTCTTGTCTCAGCAAATCTGCATGTTGTGCTAGCTGTTCTCTTAATTCTTTTTCTTTGGTTTTGGATAATTCCTGTTGCTCAATAGGCTGATCATATAATAATGATTTCATTAATTCTTTATTCCTGCTTCGTAGAGTGTCATTCTCTTCCATGTACAACTTTAGCTGTGTCTCAAGTAAAGTGCTTCTAGCCTTCATTCTTTCTTTGTCAGCTCCGCTTGCATCATGTAATCTCTGTAAATCCGTGAGCTGTGTTTGGAGTTGACGATGCTCAGTTACTAATGTATCACATTGCGTTTTTACTTCAAGTAACTCCATGCTTGTTGCTGATATCTCTTTTTGAGCCTGAATTAATTGCGATGATAATTGTTCGCTCATGATCTGGAATTGACTTCTTTCTCTCATGGCCTTATCATAATCTACATCTATGTCCATCATCTGTTGTTGTGTATCCATAGCCGTCTGAATCATTTGCTTGACTACAGGCTTTAGCTCAGTGACATCCACATTAAGCCATGTTGTTGGTATACTAGGTTCTTCGCCGGTTGTGACATCTTTGCTCTGTGCCACATGTAACGTAGTGTCACGGAGCTGCCTAATCTAAAGCTGGATCCTTGGCTCAGCCACCATGTTTTCTTTGTTTCCTTGAGGTGTGTCATCTGGTACCTCGATCACAATTTGTTCTTTGTTTTGTAATAGCTCCGAATTCGTGTTCACTGGAGTTTGTACTTCCTCTTTGATAGGTGGTTTTGCATATGTAACAGTGGTTGGAGCTTCTTTGATGCTGATTTTTGTGGTATCATTCAATTGAATGACATGCTGAGGTTGATTAGAATCTTCTATTTTCTTTTTCGTTTCTTCGTGGTTGTTCGGCATCACTTCGATTTGATTGGTCTCTGTCCATTCTTCTTCATGAGTGTCTGTCCCTATGTCAGTGTCTAGGGTGTCTTTTTCAGGATTGGATTCTGTATTGGAACTAGAATCATCGATGCCCAGTTCTTTGTATCTCCCAAGCTGTTTTGGTGTCTTTTCATTACTCTGTTGTTGTGTCTCTTGACTTGCTTGTCTATACTGATGACCTTGGATATTCAAGTTTAACTTCCCTTGCATATACTGATGTGTCTCTTCTAGGGCGACAGAGAGATCTCTTTTCGTAATAGGCATTTGAGTTCTCGTAATCTTTGGGCGAACATGTGTCCGCTTTGATTAAAGTGTAGTTTGGGCTTGTTCCTCTCTTAGACGCTTTGTACCCCTCATGGGTTTCTGTGAACTGGTTCCTGCTTCTTCAACCATAAGAACTGCTTTCTTTTTCTTGGGGATCGTGGTGGATTTTGCATATTTGGCTAGCCCTTCTGAGGTCGGCATCTCACGTAAGCAGTTTTTCATTTCAAGAGCTTCATATATGAGTAATGTCAAAGTTGAGCCCCCATTTAGAAACTTCTTTTGGACCCACTTTTTTTGGGCTTCAAATAATCTTTCTTGGAAATAGCCTATCATATTTACTTTATTCCCAACTTGTGTCATTGCATGCGAGAGTAGTTGTACGACAATCTTTTGTGGTGCAGTATATCTGTGCATACTTGGGAAACAAAAATGTTGGTGCACCAGGGGGAAAGCCTCTTCAATATCAGTCCTGTTGATATCCAAAAAGGACCTCTTTTTAGGATCATGACATTCCTCTTTGACATTAGTGATCCCTTCCTGATTCCATCCGAAGGCTTTGTTGATTAGTTCGTGTGTGAATTGAATGGTTTTCCATGTTCCTACTTTATCCAAGTCTCGTGCTTCGGGAACTGATATCTTCGTTGCTGCAGGCTACAGTGTATTCATTACTTGTGTACACCTTTGAAAATTTGGTATATAAATCGGTAATTTGAGAAACGCTTCTAGGCCTGCCTGTTTCCATACATCCTCGATATGCGGTAATCCTTGTATTATAGATTTGAACTCTTGCAACATGATAGGGAAATAGTGATCCCTATCCATGATCTTGATAGTGGCCATGAAAATGAGATCTGACACTGGTTGGTCATCCCGAAACCAATGGCCTCTTGCTTTCGTGATTGATTCCAATGGAAGAAGCTGCACCTCTTCCTCTTGCGTAGCTTCGGAATTAGTAGATGCCATCTGCACTCAATATAGAGTATGCATTAGTGGCCATATACTCTTAGAAATCCTCCTTTATTTGTTCGTCATACGCTTGACATTGCTTTGAGTGAATGGTGTCGTCCCTTTCCCATGGGTGTGAGAAAGGTAATACCTGGATTTTTCCATATTTTAGATAGTTTTATATTTTCATCTGAAAGGAAAAACAGAAAAGTTAGATTATAGCCGAAGCGATTATTATTATTTTTTGAGGGATTTTCTTAATGTATGTACAAGTGCTCTCCTATTTCCCAAGAGGAAAATGTGCTCGACTATCCTGAAATAGAAGAAAGATGTGCCGAATGCATGGCCTTGTAATGTGGCCCTATCATGCATACTTTGGGTCCTGATAACTCCATATGTGTGCAACTGGAAGTAGTTGGATGATGCATGCAGTTTGTCTTGTCTTTCGGCATCCAAATCTTCTTCATTCTGTTGGGACGTATTGTATCCCTTACATTCCTGATGAATGTGGTTCTTCCCCTGTAGTATGTCTGCTCTATCTACTTTGTGAATCTCGGATTGTCTTGTGTTGCAACTGCAGACTCCTTTTCTTTCCTGTAGCTAGTCTTCTTTGGTTGTTTCACTCGTAGACCATATTGGTATTTGTTCTCCTTCTGCAATGGTTCATAGTTTCTGTTTAGCGTCTTTGGAGCACATGATTTTGGAATCCATATTTGTACTCAATCCGGTTGGGCGGCTACTACTTTCTTTGGGATCCATATCCTAGTATTTCGTTGTTGACTTTGGTGCTCAAAATGATTTACTTTCTTATTTGATTGGTTGCTCTGATGTCGAAGATGTTTCCGTTGTTGAAGAGATGCATCCTTTTGATCCTTTCTTATCCATGCTTGTTTGGTGTACGGTATAGGGTATATTTTAATAGGTACAGATTCTGGATTATTCAAAGGACACTCTTGTGACTTGCTAGACTAGAAGATGGTATGCAAGCAGGATTCAATGTGTCCTCATATGAAGTACTTAATGAAGGGGTTTCTATAGTACTATTGAGCATGCAGTCATGACTGTGTTCAATAGAGTGAACTTTTGGCTCTACGCTTGCGACTTTGATTGGTCATTCGTCTAGCAAACTGAATACTTCACGATGTCCTATCCTGGCTGAGATGTATCCTAAAGCCAATTGAATGGTCACCTCATATTTGTAAATCCAGTCTTGACCTAACACTACATCTTCGAGTAAATCCTGATCACGACACACTAATAGCTTCTGTTCCATAGTGTTGTTGCCAAGATGCAGAGGTAAGGTGATTTCCCCTATACATTGATTAATTGTTCCTCCTATTCCTATCGACGAATGTAACTCTTCTTTGAGTTTCTGAGCCAAAGAAATCTTGATACAGCTTATTGCGGCTCCTGTGTCAATGAGAGCATCCACTAAGTGGTACTCCATTTTACATGCTCCCAAATTTAAATATGGTTGCGTTCTCTGTGGACCTAGGCTTTTAGTGGCTCTAAAATTAGCCATTGGGATGAGTTCTTCTCCTAGTCGATATCTCTCATCTCTCTCTCTCATCCACTCTTTCCATTTCTTAATTCGTTCTAGGGCTTCCTATCTCGCTTCTTCTCGTATCCTTTCCGCCTCAATCCGTCTATTCTTGCCCTTGACTAATTGAGACATTGTTTCTTCAGTCAACGGCTCTAAATATTTTTTCACTCGACATCCACTAATATAGTTTGGTAATACATCCCCATCTAGGGTTGCTAAGCTGATGGCTCCACTTGTCGATATGCGATTGATGATTAACGGGCCATACCCTCTCTTCTGCAACTTCTTAGCATGTTTTTACAAGGTATATACCAAAACTAAATCTCCTTCCTTCAAATTTTTGTCCTTAATATGAGCATCAAAGTAGGCCTTCTGTCGCCGTTTAGCAGCATAAATGCCTGCTACTGCTTGTAACCTAGTTTCGTGAAGCTTTTCTATTTGATCCAATTGTCCCGTCCACTTGTAAGTGGTTGCTACTCTGAGAGTGGGAATTAAGAAATCAATTGGCAAAATAGCATTTTGTCCATATACTAAGTTAAAAGGAGTAGTGCCTATGGCGGTTTTGTAGGCTACACAAAATGCCCATAAAGCATGATGTAATTGCTTATCCCAATCAGATCTACCATTGTTAACAATTTTTGTGAGAACTGTACACAAGATTTTATTCGAACTTTCGGCTTGTCCATTGGCTTGTGGGTGATAGGGAGCTGATTTCTTATGAATTACCAAGAATTCATTCAATAAGGCTTCTATAACTTCATTCACAAAGTGTGTACCTCTATCACTCACTATTTCTATTGGTAGTCCAAATCTAGTGAAAACGTTCTCAAAGAGAAACTTGGCTGTAGTTCTTGCGTCATTTTTCTTTGTTGCTTTGGCTTCAACCCATTTGGTCAGATAGTCTGTGGCTACAATTATATATTCGGCATGGGATCCTTTCGCTGGGGGGCTAATAGGTCCTATGAAGTCTATTCCCCATTCGGTGAAAGCTTTGGCACTCATCATGGGTCTAAGTGGCATCTCATCTCTTCTAATTGGATATTTTGTCCGTTGACAGGTATCACATCATTGCACATATGTTATGGCATCTTGATGTAGAGTTGGCCACCACATTCTAGCAAAGAGGATCATTTTTGTTGTTTTATCTGCAGAGAAGTGCCCTCCTGCAGCTCCTGTATGTGCCATCTCTAAAACAGAAAGATATTCGTCTTCATGAATGCACAATCGTAATTGATTATCTCTCCCTCGCTTGAAAAGTTGTTTTCCTATGATGGCATAATCCTTGCTCTGTTCTAACAGTGCACATTTCCTTGCTGAAGTGGCTCCTTATGGGTATTCTTGGGTCTTTAAGAACTTTACCAGGGGCATGCTCCATCTTGGTGCTATTGAGGAATAACATAGAGTGGAGTTCTCGTCTGGACTTTGTTCTTGACAAGTTTGGCAAGCAGATACATAGTTGTGTGCATCTCTCTGCATGGTCGGCCAATATATGCCTAATCTCCTCAGGGTTTGCCATGTTCCATGTGCATTCAAATGAGTTTTCCATTGATTCACATGTGCTTTCTGAAGCCACATTTCCTGTTCCTCCTCTTCAACGCATCTCATTAACAATCCATTTGAATCTTGGTGATACAAACTTCCTACAATGATATGAAGGTTTTTAGTCTTCCAAAGGTCCTGGGTTCGGTTTGGTGTGATCCCATCTTTAGGTCCATGCGTGAGTATAGGGATCAACTTTTCTGCCCATTGGGGACATACTTCCAGGTTAAAAAGGTACGTATCTGGCAGATCATCTGGTACTCCTATGGGTGGCTCTCCATGGGTCATTCTTGATAAGTGATCTGCTCTTATGTGGGTATTTCCTTTCTTGACCACTACCTCAAAATCAAATTCCATTAGTAATAAAAACCATCGTACTAGCCTTCTTGTATTGCAAGGTTTATTGACTAAGTACAATAAGGCTTGATGATCAATGAAAAATTTGAATTTGTTTGCCAATAGGTAATGTCTAAACATTTTTACTGGGTACACCATCCCTAGGCCTTCTCTCTCGATGGTGGTATAATTGCGTTCTGCTTGATTTAATTGTCTACTAGCATAGGCTATAGGGTGGTCTAGCTTTCCTGTATCTGCAGGTTGAGCTAAGATGCAACCTATGGCAAACTTGGAAGCATCCACATGAATGTGAAATGGCTTATTCCAGTTAGGTACTCGAAGGATTGGTGCTGAACTCAATCGATTCTTTAACTCATTGAAGGATTTCTCACATTCCTCGGTCCAGTTAAATTGTGTCAATAGTGAATAGAGAGGTCTAGCAATTATGGCATACATATGTATAAATCTTCAATAGTATCCACAGTGTCCCATAAATGCCTGTACTTCTTTAGCAGTCTTTGGCCTTGGTAAATCCAGAATTACCTTGATTTTGTCATCAGTTGAAATTCCATTTTTAGGGACAATGTATCCTAATATTTTTCCTTGTTGAACCATGAAGACATATTTTTCTGGGTTGAGGCATACTCAGTATTGTCGACATTTGGCAAAGATCTTTTCTAGTTCAGGGATGTGCTCTGATCGTATAGCTGAATAAGTACATAAATCGTCCACGTATACCTCCATACTTTTTCTCAAGAACTCTTTGAATACATGGCACATCAATCTTTGGAAGGTGGCTGGGGCATTAGTTATACCACAAGGCATGACTCTAAAGGCGTATACTCCCCATTCAGTCGTGAAAGTGGTTTTGTGTTGGTCCTCAGGAGCAATGGCTACCTGATTATACCCTGAAAAGCCATCCAAAACACTATAAACTTCCTTCCCTGCCATTCTTTCCAACAGATGGTCCGTAATTGGTAATGGGTAACTATCCCTTATGGTCGCAGCATTTACTTTCTTCAAATTGATGCACACTCTTAACTTCCCATTTTTTTCAGTACAACCACCAAAGGTGACACCCATTCCATGTGCTCAATCTCATATATGAATCCAACATCTAACAATTTATCTATCTCTTCCTTTATCTTTGCTGAGTACACATCATTGTATGTATACGGTCTTTGTTTAGACGGTTTGGCTTCGGATGTCATGGGGATTCTATGGGCACATATAGATGGATCTACTCCTTTCAAGTCCTTATAGGTCCAGGCAAAGACATCTCGATATTCCCTTATGAGGCGTATTAACTCTTGTTCTTCCTCCATTGAGACATCTTGTCCTATGAAAGTACATCGTTCTTCTCCTTCCTCTAAGGTTACTACTTTCTTCTTGGTTTGTTCTTTATTGTCATATGCTGTTCCAGGCTGTGCTTCTCTTTTAGGCATTTGAATAGCAATTTTTTTCTTCTACTTCATATTTTTTGAAGTGGGCTGGCACTTCAAACTGATCTTGTGGCTTGTTTTCTTCACCTTCTGGTTCTTTATCTAACTCCAGCTCTTCTTCCTGTATAGGTTCCTGGTTGTTTTCGTTAACTGTGACACCTATTTTTTTATTTTCATCCTCTGGTTCCATTGGTTCTTGTTCCATCTCAATGCTCTCATAGTCCTCCTTCCATTCTTTCTCTATCACTTCTCCTTCTTCAGCCTCCTGAAGGACTACTACATATAGACTAACATCATATCCTTCCTACTCAATACATTCATTCATAGATCGAGGGTCGCTAAAATCTCCATCCAACCATGAGGTTCAAACTCTTCATCCAAAAAGACTTGAGGCATGTAAGCTGGATCTTGTACAGACCTGGCTACTCCTTGCCTTTGCTGCCATCCTTTTCTCCTATCCTCTTCCTTTTCGGCAGTTTCGCATATCCATAGATGAGTGTCCTTGTTCATCCAAGATTAGTCACTAGAACCTATGCTGTGAATTGACTGATTGTCTTCCTCCTTATGAATTTGATTCCACTGTAAGGGGGGAACATCTTGATAAGTATAAGTGTGGAGATTTATTCTCGTGGTAATTCCTTCATGTTGTAGGTATACAGCATCCTTTCCCCAATCTTGCACAACCTTTAGCTGTCTCATGAAAGGTCTCCCAAGTATCATTTCATAATTGCTCGCCCTTTGAAATTGACATATTGCTAAGGTGTGTTCAAATTCCACTCCGCATGTGGTGAAAACTACTCGTTCCAATAATCCTAAGGGTCTTTCTGTGTGTCCGTCAGCCATTTGTATCTTCATACGCGTTGGCCTTGAAGCTGGTTTTCCCCATTTCTCCCAGATTTCTCTAGTCGCAATGCCTTCACCAGCTCTTGAATCTAAGATGGCTTTGGTTGTATAACCCCGGAAAGTAATTGGAAGGCAAGTGTTTCCTTCATCTCCTTCACTAAAATCTCCTACCTTATCCACTGGGATTTTTACTGTGTTTACTTCATCAGATATCTCTCTTTCTTCCGTCTTGGTCTCCAATTGACTGGTCAATTTCTCCTTCAAATGTGGTTTAACCTTCAACAGTTCTTCTAAAGTTAGGGTACAAGGGATTTTTACCTTTCTAAGGTGTTGTATGATATCCGATGTTTGGACTGATGGGTTCGGTTCCTTTTTCCTTATTGAGGGGATGCAATACAACTTTGAATTATGTTCGTACTCTCCTGTGTAATTTGGCAAAGCCTTTATTCTGTCATCTCCTTTGTCACTTGGATCCACTGGTAAAATTTCTTCTGAATTTAATTCAGGTATTGAACCCTCTATTTCATCTTCTGCTTCTAGTTCTTCAAAGGGTGGTTCGATTCCTTCCACTTTCTTCCATCTGTCTTCTTGGACTCTTGCCCACAAATCTTTAGGCCATTCTCCTTCTACTTTGGGAACAATGGATCCTTCCCTTCTATCCTCATAATAATTGCCATTCTGTGTCTTACTCACTTCGTTTTTTTCATGGTCATTAGTGATGATGCACTCTTGGAATTCTCTTTCGAAAATTCGGGTATTGGAATTCTCTTTTGGAAATTAGTGATCTCCAACCTCTCTTTCTCTAGGTCACCTCTAGGATATTCTCTTTCTTGTTGTTCTATGGTAGGTCCTGCTCTTATTCGTGCCTTGTATGCCTGAATCCACATGGATAATTCTTCACGCATGGGATCTGCTAAGACTGATCCCGCCTCTTCTTTTTTATACTTTTCATTTTTTTTTCTTTTTTAATTTTCTGTTCCTCTTTTGGGTTCTGTTCGTTCTTCTCATTTTCCTTCTTCTGTAGTAACTTCTTTTCTTTTATCCTATCTCTACGGCTCTTCCATCTTTGTGTCCTTTTCCTTACAACACTTTTCTCAGGCTCTTCCGAGTCTTCAACTCTCTGGGGTGTGGGTGTATTCATCTCTGGGCCACTTTGATTGTTTTTTTCAGGTTTCTCTGGGGTCTCTCTAGCTTTTGCTCTTGTTATTGCCTTCAATGGTACAGTGTATTCCTTATCACTTCCTGATGATTCGATTACTTCTATCACATTGATTTGCACGTTGGATGTAACCTTGTTGGGGTTCTTGGGGCAATCTCGGAAAAGGTGTTCCTTACCACAATCACTATAGTAGCCTTCCCAAACTCGTTGTGGTGGTGGTGGGTTTGGCAATGTGCATTCTCTGATATAGTGATCACCTCCACATCTATAGCATGGTCCTCTAGGCACAGGCGGTCTGTTCATGGGTCGGGGTGGTATGGTTGATCTAGGGGCTGTGTACATTAATGACACATAGTCCTGCTCATATCCATAGGAACTATCTGGTACTTCCATGCCATCAGCATATGGTTCGTACAGTTGTCCATATTCTATCATAGAGCTTTCATAATTGGGATATGCTCCTTGACCATGGTCATAAGGTGAGTCATATGGTTCATTACTAGCCAATGGTGTGGCTAGGACGATCGCTCTCTCTAGGTTTTCTTCGGGTTGAGCTATCTTGATTGGGACAACGTTCTGAGGATGGGGCGGTTGTTGTCCTAGTACTGGTTGTGGTTGGGTGTATCCTTGATACGCATATGGTCGTGGCACTGGTGCCTGCTGCTGATAGGTAGGGTATCTCCATGCTTCACCTCCTTGCTCTCTCTGCGGGTATCCATAAGGTCTCATGTATGGTTGTGCTGGTCTTGCTTGCCTATTGTGAGGGCAATTTTCTGTGTTGTGATTGGTATATTTTTGTTCTATACTGCAATATTGTAGAGGTCCTGGGAAAGTGGGTCTATTATGAGCCTAAGCAGGTGGTGGGACTACTCCCCTAGTGCACAAGTGAGAAGGATGATCGCCTCCGCACTGCATACATCTTCTGAGCATGGCCACTCTTAGAGGGTTACTGGGGTAGTTCCTCTGTCCTTGAACGTTCAGTTTCTTTGCTACCAAATCGGCTATTTCCTCTACATTGTTTTTAGGGTTTGATGTGCTGCTCGCCGAATCTTCACTTTTGAAGCTACCTTGAGGTATTTTCAGGTCTTCTGCTAGGTTGTCTTCTAAATCAATACATTCCTTCATATACTCTTGCAAGGTTTGAACTCTCTTTACATATACCAAAGATCTTAATGATCCATTCAATAATCCTTCCAAAAATAATGACACCATTTTATTTTGGGTTGGTCTCTCTTCCATTGGGCATCTATCCAGATACTGCTTGAATCTTCTTGCTGCCAATCTTACTGATTCTGTAGGGGCTTGCTTAAAGCTATGGATCAATGATGAAGAGTTGTTTTTAATTCCTGACTTAGTGAATTCCTCAATCATTTCTTGATAGACTTGTTCCATGTTTTGAAAATTGTTAGGGTCCAATGGCTGAAACCATGCTAACGCAGTGTGTGACAATGTAAGACCAAAGGACTCATATTGGATCAAGAAATCTTCTACTTATTCGGCTTTGATTACTTGTTTGAATTCGGCTATATGATTGTAAGGTTCACTCGAGCCATCGTAGTGGTTTCTCATGCATTTAGCAACTTGAATTGACCTTAATCTTCTTCCTGCTTCAGGCGGTCTAGGCATTACTGGGAAAATTGGTCTTCCTATGGGTATGCCTGGTCCTCTTGCTACAGGCGGTCTGACTGGGGCAGGAATTCCATGTCTTGGGTCAACAGGTGGTGGAGGTCGGTAATTAGGGTTACCGGCAGGCTTTGCAAACTGCACATGTGGTCTTACCGGGATTTGGGTTTGTTGTGTTTGTTGTGTTTGCCCCGACTGTTGATATGAATCATTCTGAGATGTTCCAAGTGGGTTTCTTGAAGTAGTGGCTTGGTCCCTAGGGGGGAACACTGGAATATTCTGATATTTCAACTCGGCTCTTTCTAATTCCATTAAGGGTCAATATCTTCTCTGATTCTTATCCAAATATGTGATGATGGTGAGGAAATCAGGATCTTGTAACTCATAGATGGTAACAGGATTAGGGGCAGCTTCCCATATTGAAGAATGTGCTCTAAGAAGATGCTCCATCCCATTGATCAAATATACATCCATTAGGGAGTCATCTTGAGGAATCAGGTCTCCTCTCCATATCCTAGCAAAGTAGATCTCCCTCTAGGTGTAGCTACTTGCTCTTCATTCCCTCCTCCATTTAAGTTTGAAGCATTGTTTTCTTCCCCATGTTCATTAATGTTTTCCGGGTGTTCTATGACAACATACTGGATATCTCTTTTGTCCATGTAAAATCCTCCTACATACTTGACTATTGGTATAGGCACTATGTAAGCCTCTGAAGCCTTCTTTAACCTGGCCACTGATCTGTTTAGACCATCCAAATAAATAGGGATCTCATTTTGGTTGGTGCTCACATACTCCAAAGAGGTCTGGTACTCTCCTTCAATGATTGACATCATGCCACTCATTGGTACTATGTTCTGCATATCCTCTCAAGCCATGGGAATTTCTTCCTCTGACTCACTCGAGGTCTTCGAGTAATGTGAACGGATACTTGGCTTGGCTACACTACCTATAGAGATTACACTTCTTCGGCTTCCTAGGGTTCTTCCAGATCTCAGGTTCATCCACTTCACGGCTTTGATCAGTCCTTGCTAACCTCTAGCTTCCAGAACTCTTCACTATGGGTTAGAATTCCAGAAAAGTTTTGGCTGGGAATTGACTGAAAATGAAATTTTCCAGTCATGATACTTGACTTCAAAGTTACACGATACATGATCTCTGGATGCCCACGATACACGATACTTCAACTATAACGATACACGATACTTATCAAGTATCGCGATTTGCAAACCACGATACTCGATACTTGCTCCACACAATACTTGGACCACACGATACACGATACTTGGTACATGATACTCAAGAGGGACGATACTTGGACCACACGATACACGATCTTTGATCAAGACGATACACGATCGGTGATAAGTATCGCGATCTGTGAAGACGCGATACTTGATACTTGGCTCAAACGATACACGATATTTCTGAAGTATCGCGATCTTTCCTGAGACGATACACGATACTTGACCAAATGTGATACACGATACTTCTCAAGTATCGCGATCGATAGATCACGATACATGATACACAATAGGTATCGCGATCGGTGACAGCACGATACACGATCTTTGCAAAGTATCGTGATCTTTGGAACGCGATACACGATATCTGGGAAATATCACGATACTCAACCACAGGAGATCACCATACTTGCTAAGTATCACGATACTCGACCGCGGGAGAAAGCGATACTTGACCCTTTTTCAAATTTTTGCTAGATTTCTTTAAGTTTTGATTGCACACAGATGTTTTACAAGTCCTTCTACCCTCTCCTCACTCTCTGTATCACTCCAAGCACCCTTTTTAACCCTTGTAAGTTTCCCACGATACCTGACGCAGATCGTTTTGTTCTGAAAATTTTGATTTCTTGAGAAGTTATGAGTAAGAGGTGAGTTTGCTTACCTTGTATACTCTCTCCCAACACTCCTAACACCCCCTCTTGCTCAGTGCAACTTCCGATCGCTGTATAAATCAAACGCGATACTCGGTAGCTCCTCGCACGATACTTGCTTACAAGACAAGTGATTTTCAAATGGCAGTTTTTTGGCTTTTATACTTGGCTTTTCCTACTTACTGAAAATAAAACAACAAAACAAGGATTGAAAGCGTTTCTAACTACCTAGCCTACTCCCTTGCTCCTCCTACTCTACTCACTCTACTCACTTCCCTAGACTAACAACTCACTACACACACTCCAAGAATGAGAAGTAGTAAGTGCGGCTGAAAATGACTTACCAAAGAAGAGAAAATCACCACTCCTCCTCTCGCTTCAATGCAAAAAGCTACTTACCATCACACAAATGCCTCGGTTTGATTCGACACTCCCCGACAATGGCGCCAAAAAACGTGTTGACCTAAGTACCAACTTAGGGACTTGTGGAACAAGAGACTATACCTCAATCCCCCTCAAGTGCATATAGTGGGGATTCAGGCTTTAATTATCAATCCGATGAGTATACAAACCTAGCCGAGTGTATGAGGACATGCAATCAAGTGATGATCAATGCACATGAACTACTCAAAGAGTACAAACAAGGCAAAGACTAATCCAAACAAGCTTCAACTGTCGGTCATGGTGTCACGATACTTGATGCAGCAGCCGTCAGTAATTTGGACTTTTCTCTCAGTTCCGAACTTCAAATATAGCAAATAGCATATGCGTTTCGAAGCTCTCAAGAAGACGCATCCAATGGCAGTAGTTTCACTCAATTCTGACACTCCTACTTCAAGTTATGAGCAAAATACTGAGTCATGGAAAAACCTTCCTACACTTCAGCACTTCCTACACTTCGCACACACCTTAACAACAGCAAACAAACACTTTCATGGATAGACAACACTTGCTAACACTCTTTCCAAGCAATACACATGCATACAAGCTCACAAGGAAGAAGATACAGAGTGAAGAAGACACAAATTCGAATTTCTGTGCTCTCTATTCTCACAATGGCAAAAAGTCTTTACAAAGAGTCACAAATTGACTTATATACTTGTGCCCTAGAAATGGTCCTTTCACACAAGAGACCGGCACTTTATTCACTAAAAGACTAATTTCCTACTATTTTACATGGGTAAGTTTCTAATCTTCTGTGGGGATGCATCTAGAGGACTCCTCTAGTGCATTTACAACGGAAAATATATTACAAGAATGGTTATAATACAAAAATTGGGTGTCCAAATCAGAAAAGATTTGGGGCCCTTCTTTTTCTCTGCTTTGTGCTCTCTTTAACTCTGCAACAAGAAGAGAGCTCTCAACAGTATGAGACTGAATCAAGTGCATCAGATGATGAGGGTCTAGACATAGATCGACATAGTTGTGAGTTGCATTGAAGCTCTCTAACATTTTTAGTGCTTATGTAAATGCCTCAAAGTAGTTTGGTTAATGAAACCATGTTTTGTAGCAATTTTGAATAACAATCAGATATCCACCCATTAAAAATATGTCTAAAGTGTTATTTTTGTATAAGAATTATTCAGTTCTACATTCTTTATATAGATTTTAGACATGTCAATGTCTTATCATATAGATTTTGGACTTGTCAATATCTTATCATATAGATTTTGGACATGTCAATGCCTTATATAGTGAAATTTTGACTACATTTTGAGCTCTTTTTTTATGAGAAAATGATAAAAAATGTCAAAAAATCACATGTTTTCACCTCATTTTTGTAATATATGTATACTGGTATAAAGGAATCTCAAACATAAGCTGCCATTTGCTTGATTTTTGACGAGAGTGTTCTCTTTTTATGACATAGTTCTCGTTTGTTACGACTCGCTGTTTTATGCACCTTTCCATCATCATGAGATACGTTTTGCACAACTATTAGCAATAGTGCACTTCGTGGTAAACTCATCTATGATGACATATGTGGAGCACTCTTGAGTGAGGAGATTCTTAGAAAATCTATGGTTTGGATGTAGAGTGGACATGCATATAATGTTTGTGATTCTTACCAAGGAAAGAGTTAACAATGTGGCAAGAGCAAGAACAAGGAAGAGAATGGTCAAAATAAGAGTAGAAGTAAATCAAGGATGAGGGATATTGAATGCCATTATTTTCATAAGAAAGGACACATGAAGAAAGACTGTTATGCATTAAATAGTGTTGAAGGTAAAGGACATAATGTTGATGGGCATGTTAAGAGTTACTTGCATCATCTACTTTGAATGTGAAGATTGAAGAAATTAATGCTATTTCTAATGATGCTAATGTGTTGAAACTTGATAGTACTCTACCAACTAATTCACTTATGGCGGATTCACTTCCGACACCTGGTTGCTAGATTCTCGTGCTTCTTTCCATGAGACACAACCTAAAGAATGGTTCTCTAACTATGTAGCAAAGTCTATTGGTATCGTGAGACTTGGTGACTCTTACGAGTGTGATGTTGTGGGGATTGGAAATGTGGTTGTGCACGTCATTGATGGTTCAAAACATACTATGCATAATGTACACCATGTACCTCGGTTATCATGTAGTTTGATGTCAGTTGGTCAACTTGATGACCTTAGTTAAAAGGTGGTCTTCTATGCTCCGTCCTTTCGCATATCAAAGGGAAATATGGTTATTGCAAAAGGAAGCAAACTTGGCTCACTTTATCCTTTATTGTATCACAAAAAGAACAATTGTTAGCTATTACTGAACAACCTATGGCTTGTATTTGGCATGGTTCTTTGGGCCATATATCTTGTGCTGGAATGGAAAATCTTTCTCATTCTGGCTACTTACCTGTGTTATCTTTCTCTGATTTTTCATTTTCTGAGCATTGTCAATATGGAAAGCAAACCAAAAATGCGCATTGAACGCACATTGACTCTTCAATAACCTTTAGATCTTGTTCATATAGATGTGTGTGGTCCTATGCCCACTAGTTCCTTAGGTGGTTCTCTTTACTTTGTCACTTTCATAGATGATGCTACTAGAAAAGTCTGGGTATATCTATCACATCGAAGGATGACATATTCCCTACTTTCAGAAAATGGCTTACTTCAATTGAGACTGAAAAGGGAACTAAGCTTAAGGCTTTATATTCAAAAAATGGGGATGAGTATACCTCACATGAATTCAGCCTTTTCTATCATACAAGTAAAGAATGGTGTAGCTGAGAGGATGAATAGAACTATTCAAGATATAGTAGTCTCTATGTTGCATCATGCAAACCTCACAAGATTTTTGGGCAGAAGAAGTATTGACTATAGTTCATGTGATTAAGATTTCACCTAGTACTACGAAAGGTCGGAAAGTGGCACAAGAGTTATGGATAGGTAAGCCACCATATTATGATCATCTTCGAGTTTTTGGGTGTGAAGCATATGTTCATATACCCAAGAATCGTAGACAAAAGTTGGACCATAAGTCAAAGAAATGCATTTTTTTTGGATATGGTCGAGGAGGAAAATTTGGATATCGCTTATGGGATCCTGAAACATGGTCAATGATGAGAATCAATGATGTCATTTTCAATGAGTCTAAGATGCATAAACAACCCATTAAGGAGGTTGAAGTGAGAAGAGTGGTGTTGGAGGATAATAGTCCTCCAGTTAGCATGCATAAAAATGCTACACATAGGGATGTTCAAGAGAATGTCCATTCACATCAGTCTGCACATGTTCATGTTCAGCAACCATTGAGACATTTTCACGTGTCTCACATCC
The DNA here is from genome assembly GCA_020310875.1 of Ceratopteris richardii. Taxonomy (NCBI): domain Eukaryota; kingdom Viridiplantae; phylum Streptophyta; class Polypodiopsida; order Polypodiales; family Pteridaceae; genus Ceratopteris; species Ceratopteris richardii. The sequence continues at coordinate 189,779,781 of CM035418.1, read as the reverse complement.
ACCTGATAGATATGTTCCAAGTTTAGATTTTGTTATGCTAACAGATGATGGTGAGCCTTCTTACTACAAAGAGGCTATATAGACAAAGGATCATGTCAAGTGGGAGTGTGCCATGAAGAGTGAGTTGGATTCTATTAACAAAAATGGTTCTTGGGATTTAGTACCTTTGCCAAAGGCACGAAAGCTTTACCATGTAAATGGGTATCTAAGTTGAAGTTCACATCAGATAGTGCTTATCCAAAGTATAAAGCACGACTTGTTGCAAAGGGTTTTAAGCAACAACATGGTGTTGATTTTGAGGAAATCTTTTCTCCAGTGGTCAAGATGACTATCGTGCACATGTTGCTTGGATTTGTTGCAATGGAGGACCTAGAGCTAGTCCAAATGGATGTGAAAACTGCTTTCTTGCATGGAGATCTTACATATGAGATCTATATGGAACAATGAGAGGGTTATGTAGTTCCTCGCAAGGAAAGCCTAGTTTGTAAGCTCAAGAAGAGCTTGTATGGACTTAAAAAGTCCCCTAGACAATGGCACCAAAAGTTTGATGCTTTTATGAAGTCTCAAGGTTATTCTTGAAGTAATGAGGATCATTGTCTCTACACAAAGAGATGCTCAAATGGCAGCTTGATATGCTTGATAATTTATGCCGATGATATGTTTATTGCTCAGAAGTCCTCTTATGACTTGTCAATTCTCAAAAAGAAGTTGAGTCAGACATTTGATATGAAAGATTTGAGGGATGCCAAACATATTCTTGTCATGCGCATTACTCATGATAGGAGTAAAAGATGCATATACTTGTCTCAAAGTGAGTACATATCCAAAGTACTTTAGAGGTTCAATATGCAGGGTGGAAAAGCATTGAGTACACCTATACACACATATCTGAAATTGAGCAAGGATGATTGCCCCAAATCAGATGAAGAAAAAGGAATTCATGATAGAAATTCCCTATCATTCTACTATTGGTAGTCCCATGTATGCTATGTTAGCTATGAGACAAGACATTGCATTTGTAGTGGGAGTTCTGAGCAGATATATGTCTAATCCTGGCAAGAAACATTGGGAAGCAGTCAAGATGATTTTAAGATATCTGAGTGGCACTAAGGACAAGTGTCTATGGTTAGGTAGAGGAAAAGCATCCATTATTAGTTACACATATTCTGACTATGCTAGTTGTGTAGACAATCGTAAGTCTACATCAAGGTACATTTTTCATTTTGTTGGAGGTGTTATCTCTTGGAGATCTCGTCTTGAAGAATGTATAGTTGTTTCCACCATAGAAGGAGAGTATGTTGCAGCAAGTGAGGCATGTAAGGAAGCATTGTGGCTTTCTCATCTTGCTTGTGATATGGGTTTACCTCAGTATGTACCTCCTTTGCTAAGTGATAGTTAGAGTGCCATTGCTTTGGCTAAGAATCGAGTCTATCATGCAAAGAACAAGCACATTGAGGTGAGGTATCACTTCATTAGAGATTGCTTAGCCACTGAGCGCATCATTCTTGAGAAGGTACACACTAGAGATAATGTTGCAGATGCTTTGACTAAAGCTCTACCACATGATAGCTTTCGAGAGTGTTGTCACTTGATGTGATATTACTTGATTCATGATCATACATAGTCACTTGTATACTATGTAACTTGCCCATCAGGTGGGAGGTATAGTTTGTATACTTACACTCAATTATTCTTTATCATTCTTTATTTTTCTCCCATAGTTACTTTGGCAATATTGGCCTTTGGTGGAAGATTCCTACCTTAGTGTCCATGTGAAAGGCCAAATGTCCACTGGACACTTCTTTCTATATGTTCTTTAATAAAACATATAGTGGCCTATTTAGTCACAGAATCTAAGTTCAATCGCATTTGTAAGACCTAAGAAGTTTGTCTTCGTGCTCTCTGTGTAATGTGTTCTCTACATATTTTGCAGTCTCTATGCGGACTACCGTGTGCGGCCTTAGGAGCTCGGTTTTCTACTCCGAGGATATCATCGTGGAGCTCAACAGAAGGAGAGCACACTATGGTGCATATCCATCGAAATACTTCATTGAATTACTAGCAACCACTAGAATACAATTTAGCCTAAAGGCTTGCTTAGGTAGATCGTGCGGTATAGAAACCATGAGAATCCCCATATTCCACAAAGCACATGTTGAATGTCTAGCAAATTACTCTAATACAGAGGCCAAAGGTCCACTTAGGTAAAAGCTAGGGATGGTAAAGACCTAAGGCTAGATGAGCTAGCTTGTTTGAACACTAGGAAATAGAAGGCCCTAAGGTGAGATGTCGTAGCTAGTTTCAAGAACCCAAAGGCTAGCAACAAGTTTCATAGATCTTAATGCTTTTTTGTACTACCCGAAAGTTTACCCAAAACATCCCAAGGTTAGGTGTTAAAAAGGCACTGACCACAGTCAGGAGGGCTTGAAGCATTGCCCCTAGCCTATGATGGGAGTGTTGAGATATCAAGCTCAATATGTGATGATCCAGGATAACACGTACCATTTTTTCATTTCTCTCACATGTATAGTGCTCACATTGGTATATGTTAGGGATACTTCATTGACTTTTATTAGACTTATCTAGCAAGAGTGATGGCACATTTGTTTCTTTCCAGCTCACTTATTCAGGGACATTAGGTTTTTCCTTATGTACTGATCTTTATATATTGCACTTGTTGTATTCTTGTTTTTAGGCCATTCATGTACATTCCTTTTATGTAATAGAAGAAGAAGAAGAAGATCATTCTTCCTTGCCTCAATCTATGTGTGTGCTTCTCCTTGAGAGTGAGAGTGTATGTGTGAGCTCTCTTCATTATCTCCTTCCTCATGACATGGTATAAGTCTAGCTAGCGTGGCTGTAGAGAGCTTGTGGAGAAGGCGATGGTGAAGACTACGCGGCAAGGCATGGAGAAAACGTGATTTCACAAACGGCCTCCGTTTGCTATGAAAATCGGCGTAAAGGTAGAAGACCTCAAAATATTTTCAAGAGTTATCCCTTTAGGGTCACTAATTTTTGTAAGATCGAAGTTTCGGAGCCATCTCGACCTCGATTTTGAGCGTGCAAGGTGGGGCCCACAGAAAAACGAGGTCAATTTCAGAAACTGTAACTTGCCTTGTGTTCGATGACACTTATATATATTCCAGATCCAGAATTTCAAGCGATTCCGTGTACTGTTGATACACGAAAACTGTGTTTTTCTGAGATCGAAATATCATGTCATAGTGCGACAGTGTTCAAGCAGAAGTGCTGCTTGTAGTGTTTTGCAGTGTTGTGAATTATTGCAGAAATGGCAAACGTAGATGAAATGAGTCGGGGTATGAGCGATAAGCTGGCAAGAACAACTTCCATGCTTGGAGATTCTGAATGACAAATTTCCTGATGGGAAAAGGCTACAGGAAGTACATCGAAGGAGAGAATGAAAATGCTCTGCAATTACCAGAAAGGAATCAGACTGCAGAACAGTTAAGAGCATATGAGAAATGGAATCAATGAGCACCAAAAGTATTGTACAGACTATGTGCTAGCATACAGGATAGCATGATTGGACACATACATGATACCAAGACTCCAAAAGAGGCTTGGAATAGTTTGGTCACTTCGTATGAGACTAATACAAAGGCACGAAAATTGCAACTCAAGAATGAGCTGCATACATTGGAAAAGAAGAGCATGTCGGTAAGTGACTACACTCTAAAAATCAAAATCATATGTGAGTCACTTGCATCTATTGGCGTGAATGTAGATGATGATGATAAGGTGGAAGTGTGCCTTTGTGGTTTAGGAGCTGCATATAAGCAGTTCAGAACTTCCATACAGACCAGGAAAAATATTCCGAATTTTGCTGATCTGGCATCTACGCTGATTATTGAAGAAAAAAATCTTGGTGAGGATTCAAACTCCCAAGGGAAGCGCATTTCTGAGCATGTATTCTACTCTCGCAGAGGAAGAGGCAAAGGAAGAGGCAGAGATAGAGGTTTTGGAAGTGGAAGAGGAAACACTAACCAAGACCAAGGTCAACAACAGAATCATGCAGGAGGAAGAGGACAATTTCTAGTCACGGGGAGTCAAAGAGGTTACAGAAATTTCCAAAGAAATGATTCAGGTAATGATAGTAAAGGATTATGGAATTGTGGTAAACCTGGACACTTTGAACGTGATTGCAGGTTGAAGAGTCTAAATAACAGAAGGGAGCAAAACAACTATGCATCCACAAGTGCAGATGATTCTGAGAAGCTGTTTATGGTTCAACATCACATGATGAATACGATGTTTGCTAGTGTTTCAAAATCAAATGATAACGTCTGGTATGTTGATTCAGGTGCTTCAAATCACATGACCAGTCATGCAGAATGGTTTAGTAGTTTGCAAAAAATGCGAGTTCTTGGATATGTTGAAACAGGTGATGATACATCGCATCCTATTGAGCATACAAGAAACATAGCATTGTCTATGGAGGAGGGGAAGGTAAAACATCTTGCTGATGTGTTGCATGTTCCAAATATAACAAAGAATCTGGTTTCTGTTGGAAAAATGGTTGACCAAGGATTACAAGTTAGGTTCAATGCTGATGGATTATATGTAGAAGAGTATAAGTAGGATGGACGATTTGTTGCCAAAGGAAACAAAGTCGATCAGATGTTCACCTTAAATGTGAAGATTCCTGAAATGAATGTAGCCATGTTTGCAAGGTGTAGGAGTTATTGCAGATATAGAGATATGGCACAAACAAATTGGACATGCAAACTTGCAAAAGCTGAAACTGATGGAGTCAAAGGAGATTTTCCACAAACTACCAAATTTGAAAGTTGCAGAAATGCAAAAGGTGTGTGTAGCATGTCAATTTGGTAAACAATTAAGAGCATCATTTCCACATGATAAGCATGTTAGTGAGAATGTACTAGAAGTAGTACATTCAAATGTTTGGGGTCCAGGAAAGACCACATCTATGGGTGGCTATAGGTTTTATGTTACTTTCGTCGATGACCATACACACAAGTATGGGTATATTTCATGAAAGAGAAGAGGGAGGTGTTCACTCACTTCCATAATTTTAAAGTTATGGTGGAAAAGCACACAGGTAAGTACATTCAGACATTAAGATTTGATGGAGGAGGTGAATACATGTCAAATGAGTTTAGCAGTTTTCTAAAAAATCATGGAATTCTACGTCAGTTTTCATGCAGGTACACACCACAACACAATGGCATTGCTGAATGCAAAAATAGACATATTGAAGAAATAGCAAGAGCCTTAATGGCTGAGAAGAATATGGCTCATTGTTATTAGGCAGAAGCTCTGCATATTGCTGTATACATCATGAACAGAACTCTAACTGTTGTTGTACATCAAGTTACACCTGAAGAGAAGTTTACAGGTAAAAAGCCAAACTTATCATATCTAAAAGTTTTTGGATGTATTGCATATGTACATGTCCCAGATGAATTGAGGACGAAGCTTGTTCCAAAAGCAAAAAAGTGTGTCTTCATTGGATACTCCCTTGAGCAAAAGGGATATAAATGTTATAACCCACTCACACGATAGGTAAAGGTGAGTAGAGATGTGGTATTTGATGAAATGTCAAGCTTCTATGCAGATGCCAAAGAAGAAATGAGTCTTGAACCAAATGACAAAGAAAATGCTGAAAAATCGAGTGCAGAATCTCAGGTTTTGAGTGGACTAGATGCGTCACGAGGTAATAGCTCCAAGTAAAGTCCATGGAGTGGAAGATTACGTGGAAATTTCAGTCCAACAAATTCATCAAATACATCCAAGAAAGGTAAAGAAAAGCTTTCTGCTCGTCATAAAACATGTGCAGGTTTATAAGACGTTGATGGAGATTCAAGCAGTGCAGAAAAGAGTCTTGATGAGGAACTTGGATTGCCCTCTATGAAGACTCCAGGAGTAAGAAGGGCACATGCACATGATACAAGGATAAGTGACCTAGGACTAAGAAGATCTGGGAGGATGATGAATTGAGTGCAACGATTCATATATGATAGTTACATGGCTCATCATTATGCCTACATGACAAAGGTAATACAAGATGCTGAACCTTCTTGCTTTGAAGATGCAATTGGAATTGCAGATTGGGAAAAAGCTATGGATGAGGAGATGGGTGCACTTTATGGAAATGATACATGGAAGCTGGTTCCATTGCCGCAAGGAAAGAAACCCATAGGCTGTAAATGGTTTTACAAGGTAAAGCATAATGCTGATGGTAGCATAAGCAGGTATAAAGCACGATTGGTAGCTAAAGGATATGCACAGACATATGGCATTGATTATGAGGAAACATTCAGCCCTTTAGCTAAAATGCCTACTGTTAGGACACTTGTTACATTAGCTACAGCAACAGGATGGACTTTGCATCAGATGGATGTGAAGAATGCTTTCCTACATGGTGAGTTACAGAAAGAAGTATATATGGAACAACCACAAGTATATGAAGATTCAAAGCATCCAGAATATGTTTGCAGGTTGCAAAAGGCTTTGTATGGGCTGAAGCAGGCTCCGCGTGCATGGCATGCAAGGATTGCTGATTACTTGACCAGCATTGGGTTTTCTATGTGTGATGCAGATCATTCACTATATGCAAGAAGGCTAATGATGACATCACAATTGTGGCCATTTATGTTGATGACCTGATAGTAGGTGGCGATAATGAAGACAACATCAAAGAGGTAAAGCAACTTCTTATGTAGAAATTTAACATGAAAGATCTTGGTGTGCTGCGCTATTTCTTGGGCATTGAGTTTATACATACAGAAAAAGGTATATGGATGTCGCAAAGGCAATATGCCTTGAATATGCTGCAAGAGTATGGTATGGCTGGTTGGAAGCTAATTTTTATGCCATTAGATCAGAATTTGAAGTTGGATACTACATTAGGTGAAGCATTGGAAAATGCTACTATGTACAGGAAAATTGTGTGAAGTCTTATATATCTTACAATTACAAGGCTTGATTTAAGTTATACTATTGGACTTGAAAGTCAGTTTATGCACGTTCTGAGGAAGCCACATTTGGATGCTCTGAGGGGCACTCTACGTTATGTGAGTGCTACTTTGGATTATGCATTGTTTTATGAAGCTCGTGTAGATTTGAAGGTTCATGGATACACCGATGCAGATTGGGCTGGAAGTAATCCAAATAGAAGATCTACTAGTGACTTTCTTTTCTCACTTGAGGTGCAGCTATTACATGGAGCAGTAAGAAGCGACCCACTGTTGCTTTGTCGAGTATAGAGGTTGAGTATAGAGGTGCTCCAATGGCAGCATGTGAGGCATCATGGCTGGAGATGTTACTTGTAGATTTAGGTGTGGAAGTGCAAAAGCCTATCACTATCTATTGTGATAATCTTAGCAGCATATAGTTAGCACGAAACCCTGTTTTCCATGCTAGAACAAAGCATATCGAGGTACATTATCACTTCATCAGAGAGAAGGTATTAGCAGGTGATATTGATCGTGTTTATGTGAGAACAGATGAGTAGGTTGTTGATATTTTCACCAAAGCACTTGGAGATGGGAAGTTGAAGAAGTTTCAGGAGATGCTTGGATTACAGAATATGGCGTTGAGCTTGAGGGGAAGTGTTGAGATATCAAGCTCAACATGTGATGATCCAAGATGACACGTACCAGTTTTTTGTTTCTCTAACATGTATAGTGGTCACCCCGGTATATGTCAGGGATACTTCATTGCGCTTTATTAGATTTATCTACCGAGAGTGATGGCACATTTGTTTCTTGCCAGCTCACTCATTCGTGTATATTAGGTTTTTCCTTATGTAGTGATATTTATATATTGCACTTGTTGTATTCTTGTTTTTAGGTCATTCTTGTACATTCCTTTTATGTAATAGAAGAAGAAGAAGAAGATCATTCTTCCTTGCCTCAATCTGTGTGTGTGCTTCTTCTTGAGAGTGAGAGTGTGTGTGAGCTCTCTTCCTTATCTCCTTCCTCGTGACAGGGAGGGCATCTAAGCTGGCATGTGCAGATGGATCTCAAACATAGAAGCCCTATAAAGAAGAGTATGAGAGAACATTATCGGTGCTTCATCAGGAGTAAAGTGTCTAGCCTATAGGATAATCTATTAACAGTTCAACCTGCATACTCATCAATGGTTAGATATATATGTGTTGGGCTTTTATGCTTGTAGTTATTGAAGTGCCTTCTTCCTCTAAAGCCTCCTTGATAGTTGTTGTTGATGTAGCCTTGATTGAAGTTGTGGTTGTAGTTGCCTCCACCATTGTTGTACCTGCCTCTAGTTTGTCCATAGCTTCCTCTATGGAAGCCTCTTCCCCTTGGGTTCCTTGTATTTTTGTAACATTCTTTTGTAGTGTGGTTGTTGAGACCACATATGTTGCATGGTGAATTATTGTAGGGTACCCCCTACCTTGCTTACCTCCTCTTCCCCTACCTCTAGCACCTCTTCCTCTGTTACCTCTTGAGTTGTCACCATGTCTGTTGAGTTTTGCTTCATGGCTGAAGAATTTTCCCATCAAAGTGTTGAGATCAGGTATCATCATATCCATGTAGAGATCCATTGCACTGGTGAAGGATTCCCACTTGTCATCAGCTTTAATTCCATTGATAATCTCCCTCCCTATGTGCTCTTCCTCTATCTCTTCTCCAATGCTTGCAACTCGGTCTGCAACATCGTTCAGTTTCGTTACATAGTCACCCACTCCTTGCTTTGATTGCTTCTTGAGAGTTTTGAATTGCATCCACAACTAATTCTTCCTAGCTCTTGTGTTGGCACAAAAGTATGATGAAAGAACTTCCCAAGTCTCTTCGGAGGTTTTAAAATTTCTAACATGTTGTAACAAGAAATCAGAGATTGAGTTTAGTAAGTATGACCTTGCAAGAGCATCCTTTGCACACCATGTGCTTAGCCTCTCTTGCTTTTCCCTTGTTGATTGATTCTTGCTCCTAAAAATTGGCATGTCTTCATCTCTTGAGATGTATCCATATAAGCTTCTCCCTTGAAGGTATGCTTGCATCCTTAGGGACCATGCTGAGTAGTTGTTCATGTCCAACTTGTCAATGAAGGATGGAAAAACAACTCCCATCTTGATTGTGCTTGCTCTGATACCACTCTTGGACAAGATGGTGGTTAATCACAAGCGATGAGTTTAAAACATGCTTTACATGTGCTAGTGATGGCTGGAGAGTGTTGTAGGCCTCCTTGGCTAGATAATAAGCATAAATGATCATACATGTTGCTTGGAAGATGATGCACAAATGATAGAATCAATACAGATAGGTAGGCATTTGATCCAATGCACAAAACTTGTTATTTTGGTTGAGACACATGCTCAATGTTTTATCCCATTTTATGAGTACAACAGCAATTAGTAAAATTCCTTTTTGGGAACTTGAAATAGCTTAACAAGCTACCATTCATGGTGGAATCATCTAAAATGATAAACTATATGTAGAGAAATATGTTTAGCAAGTTAAGCAATTACGATGACTTTTATGGGCCTTAACAGTGAAAGACCAGTGAGCATGAATTGAATAATATCCAATGATTGTGAGAACCAATATCAATGAGACTTTGTAGCATGAAATTACATAGTATGCTGAAGATTTCATGCTTTAAATTATGTAAAATGATGCACTAAATAGTTAGAACCAGCTCAGACAAAGTCACTATTTTGATAGTGTGATAGAGATATGAGAGTACAAAGTAATGAATATGTATTGACCAAATCATATAAATTAGAAAGTCATTGGAAATAAGGCATTGCTCAATGAGTGAGGAATTCATGAGCTATGGTATGAGCTCGTCTTTGCAATGAAGGTACACGGAAATGATCTCTCAACCTCGAGATACACACGGGAATTTCATCTCATGTTTTATAGCTTTTTGTTGGAGCCAAGGATTTGAATTCAAATTCAAATCACGACCTAAAACTAGTCCTAAAGTATAGGATTGAATCTCTCTTGGCTTCAACTACCAAATGATACTAGATAGATGCTTCCTAACTGCTCGTGGATTTATTCACCTTTTACAATGGTTAATTAAAATCAAAGTTACAAGAGGTTTTACATATGAAGCTTCTCAAGTGATATGCTAATACATCAAGCTTATTTGTACTCATCAAGTATATAGGCTTGGGCTTAATTGCAGCAACAGGAGTTTCTTTATAGTGTGTTGTCTGTATCAATCATATCGATACAAAGCCTATATGTCATTTTATCTCCATTTTGTTGCTCGTAATCGGGTAGTCATCTCCAAGAAGCAAACAAGACATCACATGTAAGCATTCATGGAAGATATCCATAGAACATCTATGACCACATGGCTCAAAATTCACTCCTTGATGAAAGTTTCTATAAAATCATGCATAAAGAAGAATAGCACAAGTTTCTTTTTGCAGAGATCTAGAGATCAAAACTAAAATTCTGTGGACAATCTTTAGAGGCAAAAAATCTAAATGCCTTCGATCAGAAGAAGAAGAAGCTGCACCATTAATAAGATATGTAAACTACAGTAGTTATTGATGTGGAGAAAGTGTTTTTCAGCATAGCACCATAGTAGAGCATGTGAGTATACAATTTGTGTAGCACTGTAGCAGTACAACACCGTAGCATAAACGAAAAGACAAAGTTGATTGAATGCAAGGTCATGAGTATGATTTTGAAGTCTGAAGAATTTGACCTAATTTTTCTTTTGTCTGTCATCTTCAAAGATCTGCGCGAAGGCTGACGTGATAAACTATAATTAATTGAGGAGACGTACCACAAACGTGCCTTGTTCCCTTGGTTTAAGGGAAGCTCTATCATGACTATATCATGAGTTCAGGACCCGTAGGCGTTTGCCAGAATGTGTAGATGAAGGAATAATATTGTATGATGCCTCATTTCTTTTGCCACTATGGATTCCATTAAAAAAATACAATACAAGATAGTCTTCTGTGCTTATAGGTGAACCAATAAACAAGAGACTCGTGTATTGATATAGAGAGACTCGTGTATGCAGAAAGGTGATGATATCCCCCAAAGCACCATGAGAGCTTGGCTTTGATACCAATGTAAGATTATGACCACCACGTGCTAGAGAGATAACTCTCCTCCCAACAAAATGCTTCTATATATAGCTCTCTCCAGGGGACTGCCTGCTTGGGTAGGTGGATACTAACCATGCATGTGTGAGCCATATAAGTACATGTGAGCTTAGTGTCCCAGTTAACCAGAGTTAACTCAAGTGGATGCTTCTAGAAGCTTCAAGAGCTCTTTGGGCAAAACACTCTGCCCATGTATCCCATGGGGATTGAACTCAAGACCTCCTCCTTCACACCCTTGAGTCCTAACCACTAGGCTAAGTGGATGACTTGGTTAGAAGAGTAAATGACCTTCTAGTAAGTCTAAACTTGAGATCTTTGGTCATACATATGGATGATCAAACAGTGTCTGATTTCAAATCTGTCTGAACCCACGAGACCCTTAGATCATAGACTTAATTTATTACATGTAGATTCCTAAACTTTGAAATCTCAAAAAAGGCATCAAAACTAATCCTAAATTGAGTAATATGCTTCACATTAGGAGCAATGAGCCACATTTCATGGACATATAGGAGAATGATCACAAGTACAACATTGACATATAAGGTTCTCTTAGTTGGATTGGTCTCAAAACCATTTGGTAGCAGGTATTCATGTACTTTCTAATACAAAGCACATTGCACTTGCTTCAAAGCATATATTTCCTTTCTCAACCTGCTTACTTTGTTTTCATGCTCATTCTATACAAAACCATAGATCTCAAATACATACACTTCTTCACGTAAGTCACCATTTTGATATGACAAAGGTGCATCGATGTTGCTATCTCTCAAAGTCTACACTAGTCATTTGGGCATAGTATTTTCCTCGTCTATGTCAATCGTGTCATCAATGAGTGCATCATGTAAATTTGTGCCAGAAATGGAATGTTCTTCATCATTGCTTGAAACATAAAAAGGCTAAAATATTCCCTCTCTTGGACCAACACATAATTTTCTTCCTATAAAAGGAGGAAGCAAAGTGTTGGACATATCTTTAGAGCTCACTAAAGTCTCCTTTGTGTGCAAAATCTCTCAGTTTTTGTCCTCAATCTTGAAGAGTTTAGAGAACCCATAGTTTAAGCAAAGACGTGTTTTGAGAGTGTGCTTGTGAGGCTACTTATGCTTCAAGGGTGCATAGAGAAGTTCTTTACTCTCCTATAACCTAATGTATCCTCAGTTCAACTTGAATATGCATCACTAGTTACTTATACAAGTGAACTTACATTTCTTGTTGGAACAATAACCGAAGAGTCTAAATCAAAACATTGACTCTATAAACTATTGTGCGAATGCATGAGATTTTCTGAGGTATTATTGTAGATTCTAGCAAAAATCATGAGCGGGAATAATTCAAGATGTGCCATCTAGATGTTAGAAAATAACTAAGATAAACAGTTCTATAGGCTAATTGGTAAAAATATAACTAACAGACAAGTGCAATAAAAAATCATTTGAAGCTTCAATGTCTAAGGGTGGAAATGTCTATTGGCGACTGTGCTCCATACAAAAGAAAATACCGCAAATCTGTGAGATATATTTATAAAAGCCACGAAGGTTATTTCAGGAAATAAGGAGGTTACAGCTTGTGTGAAAACAGAGCTCAAAGCTAGAAATGCCTTTCACAATTTGAAGTAAGGAAGTTATAGCTAGTCCGAAACCTTTCGCAACCACATGTTTTCTTCAATCCTCCAACTTCCATCGAATGTGCTAAAGATAGCTGAACTCTAAGATGACTTCCATTGAATTGAAGAAGGCGAATTTGAATGCGAAACATTTATTTTATCTATTTTCATCATGCAACGCTTCAAAATATAGAATCCGACATAGAGTCTATGTATTTATTTTCCGCAGCATATGATTTTCCCAGAAGAGTTCACATTCTCGCACGGAAAAAATAAGAAAACTTAGTACAGATAATCATTCACAAAGATACTAATTTATAATACATCGCAGTTTCTGTCAATGTTGCAATTAAAAGGACTCGCTTAAAGTTTCGATAAAATTAACTTCTGTGAGGAGAGATATGAAACGTAAAACGACGATCAACAGAATTCGAGAAGCCAAGAGGCAAACCGATGCTCCATACAGAAGGATGAATAACAAATACACTTCGGATACATTCATAAACGCCATTAAGATTGCATTCGGCGACTTGAAAAGTTATCATTCGTCTGAAAAGAAACATTAAAACCAAGAATGCCTCTGAGAAAAAAAAAATGCATAGCGTGTCCAGAACTTTGCGCCGAGACTATGGAAACCGATCGAAGCCAGATTAGTTTTTGAATTGCTCAACTTCGATCCAAGGTGGTCAGGATTAATGGGGGTCTAAGATTGAATTGCAGAATAATGGAGATCTAAGATGAGGTTGAATTGCAGAATGCGAATTTGGATGCGAATTATATCTGTCTCGGGGCTATCAAACTACATTCCCAGGTGGAGGAGAAAATAACAATCACCACCAAGGACGGTCGTCATCACATGACCGAATGACTAATGACAAACTATTATTGGAGGCAGACAATCACAGGCGAATGGAAGGGAAATTCCGGCCTGTCTTGATTATTGAAGGAGAAGGGTAGGAAAAACGTACTTGCTAGGTATAGGCTTTGCCTAACATCTCAGGCGTTGTGTTAAGCTTGACAGGTCTAGTAGTAGAGATCAAGATCAAACGAGAGTGTCCATTTAGCAGGAGGAGTGTGATCGATATCTACTAGGGTGCACGACGCGAGGCCACGGGCTCCGAGGAACGCTCCGGTTCCTCCTACCACGGTAAGGTAACGAACAGGATCGACCTCGCGTACCTGCCCGAAGATGTTGATGATGCCCTTGTGTTCGCCTTCGGTGATGTTAGCAGTGAAAAGGTGGAAAAGCGTGAATTCAGTGAAAGAATCCAGCACGTAGAACCCCTGCGCCTTGCCAAGCGAGTTTGAGCTGTTGGATGGGCCCTCCGTAATCGGATCCTCAAATGTGTTCCTCACGCCAAAGGCGAAGGGATTAGGAAAGCTGATATTGGGAGGAAGGCTATAGATGGAGTTGAAGGAATTTTTATTATCCACTGCTGGGTTATAGACTGTGTTGTGCAGATAAAATGTGAACTTGCTCGGTCCGCACGGAAGTTCCCTCTCGCATGAAGGGGATGCGCTCGTGGGTGCGACCGAAATTGTGGCGCACCCTAATGCGACTACAAGCATCACAACTAACGAACATGTGCATCTGCTCGCCATTGGCCCAGAGCAAGATGTTCAAAGGCTGGAGCTGTACTAGGATATCTCTGCGTTAGAGAGGCACTTCCTTGACCAGCCTTGATAACACACAGAAGGTGGATCACATATATATAAGAGATTGCAGGAGGTTCGGAGTGAGTTGTCATCCTATTGTTGTGTGCCTGTGTGTGTGAGAGAGAGACAGAGGACCTTTCTTTGTCCTAGATTGAACACACAAGTATGATGCTCCACTTAGGAAATGTAGGACGACTTCGTTTGACGTGCTAGCCATGACGTGGAGTCTTTATAGTGAAGACGTGCATGCCCTGAAGTCAACGTAAACCAATCGATAGAGATGGAGAGTTTGTTCAAATCCTCCTTTTGTTCATCTTTGGGTGATTTCCTAATGCATTTGAATTATTCATGTCTGAACTTAGCATGTTCTTTATTTATTGTTTCGCTGTCAAGCTTCCGCATTGGGGTCCATCGAAAACATTAGGTTAAAGATTGAGCTTTGAGCAATCAAAACCTACATGGGATTCTTAGGTTCCTTTTTCCAATTTACAAATTTATTTACTAAGAATCAATTGTTGTTTTATTTGGAGACACGCTAGAGGGAAAAGTCAAAAAGCCACAAAGAGCACTTGAAGAAAGAAATCTTCAATTGTAAAAGATATGCCACATAAAAAAAATATATTACAGAAACTATTGGAGTGAAGGATGTACGTCAATGTAAGTCACTATGTGAATAAATGTATTACATGTCAAGTTACTTCATCTGTCAAAAACGTAGCGAGACATTACAACCTTCTCATGATCATTGAATTCATTACAACGGGGTAATAGACATTGTAATCATTCCCAAAAGAATATATAATTTGAGATATATTATACTTATAAGAGAAGATTTCATAGAGCATGTAGAAGGTCAAGCAGTGTGATGTAAAACCACATATAATGTATGAAATTTATTACTTGGATGGTAGAAGATTGACCAACACATAAATCAAACAATAAAGCATCTGAGCCACACACACACACACATATTCAACAATTGCGATTTGAAGACTACCATATGCTCAACCTCAAAGCTAGAAGTGGCCAACATCGGATGCTTCTTTCTCAACCAAGATATGCATGAACTAGGAAAAATCAAGTGAAAACAAGTAATGGACAGAAGAGTATGATAGCAACATGCTCATTCTTAGTTAGAAAAATTATGTAAATCTAGTTGTTATGATCCTGCCTTGTGATAAAACAATCCAAGTAGTCAGGTACCACTCAAGTAGTGAAAGATATGCTTATTGGGCTTCTAATGCTCAACACCTAGGCAATGCATAAATCTACTGAACAAAGAGACCACAAAAGGACATCAAATGCATCATGTATCCAACAACCTACTGCTACAAAAGGACATGAAATGCATCTCCAACATCATAAAGACTGAACTGTAAACTGGTTTCCATAGGAGTGGCAATAGTTTTGGAATTGTCAAGGCCAAAATGCTGCAATGGTATGTCAATATATTATGTTTTCCACAAACCTATTCCCCCATCAACTTGCGTAAACCGAATGCCCAAACAATGATCTAGATTGCCCAACTCTTGCATCTCAAAATAGGCATGCAAATTAGCCTTAAATTCAGCAATATGCTTCTCATTAGGACTAATGGTGGCATATCATTGACATATACAACACTGAGGGAAAATACAATAATGACATATAAGGTTGTCTTAGTTGGATTGTTTTCAAAACGATGTGCTAGCAAGCATGCACGTATCTTCTAATACAAAGCACACTACACTTGCTTCAAACAATGTAGTTTATTTATGAATCTGCATACTTTTTTCTTCATGCTTCTTTTGTACAAAACCATAGAGCTCAACATACATACAGTTCTTCATGTAAGTCAGCATTCTCATATGAAAAAGGTCCATCTAATTTGCTCTCTCTCTAAGTCTACACCATCCATTTGGGCATAGTTGTTTCTCATCCATCTCAACACTCTCATCAACAAGTGAAGCATATAAATCTCTGTTAGAAATGGAATGATCTATATCATTGTTGAAAATGTATAAGGGCTACAAATCGCCTCATTTGGACCACAAAATAATTGTCGACTTGTAAAAGGAGGTAGCAAAGATTTGGAAACATCTTCTAACATATACAACAATGAGGAGAAGTACAACAATGACATATAAGATTCTCTTAGTTCGACTGTTTTCAAAATGATGTGCTAGGTGGTATGCATGTATCTTCTAATACCAAGCACATTGCACTTGCTTCAAGCCATATAATTCCTTTTTGAATCTACATACTTATTTCTTCATGATTCTTTTATACAAAACCATAGAGCTCAACATACATACACTTCATGTAAATCAACATTCCCATATGACAAACGTGTATCTAACTTGCTTTCTCTAGAAGTTTACACCATCCATTTGGGCATAGTTTTTGTCTCATCTATGTGAACACTCTCATTAGTAAGTGTAGCATGTAAATCTTCACTAGAAATGGAATGATCTACATCATTGTTTGAAATCTATGAGGGCTACAAAATTGCCTCATTTGGACCAACACATAGTTATCCACGTGTAAAAGAAGGTAGCAAAGTGTTGGAAACATCTTTAGTGCTAACTACAATCTATTTGGTACATGAAAATAATCGCTAAATCTTCAACAAAAAACACCGGCATAACATCTAATTAGAATGTGTTTGGTTCATGAATGATATAGATGATAGTATTTCCTTCTAGAACTCTACCAAATTACATATAGTTTTCTCCATCCAATAATGCATTTTCTTGACAACCAAAGAGACACAAATGAGCAACAAGTAGTTTTCGACCATGCAAAGCCTCATATGGAGTGATCGATTTTAGTTCTTTGCTGGGATACATATTATGTTAGTATGCTCCACACATAACAATGTGAACTGGGTAATAGACATTGTAATCATCCCTAACTTGAGATTTATTGTACTTGAAAGAAGTTGGAGAAGCTTGGAGAGGTGTGGAAAGTTGAGTTGTAAAGTGGTGAAGTTGGTCTAGCAAACCAGCATAGTGTTGGAACAAGTCCATCGCTGGTCTAAGTGGTGGCTTGAGTCATCAAAAGACATGGAAACATGAAGGAAATCTCTAGTCTTTATAGAGATCACTTTTGAACTTACCCTTGTATGTTTTGAGTTTCTACTTGATGTAAAAGTGAAAGAATCTAAGTGGTTGAGACCACTTGATGAGTAGGAAAGGGAAAGCCACGAATTCATAATTAAATGACTTGGAGAATCAATCACTTAAATATTGGAGACTGACTTTAGGTGAGTTCAAATTCAAACTTAGGCTCCAAACACCAGTATATAAACATGTCTTTTAGTCCTGATTTTTGTACCTCCATTAGCAAGCCTTCATGCCCTATCAGAGTGTGGTCTCAAGGCACACATATGTACTAGTAAGTCCATTTTAATTTACAATATATTTAAATTTATTTTCATGATCCTTTGTGTCCATAGCTTCATGCCTATATGAGTGTACTATTCACTACCACACTTCTTAGTTTTCAGTCAAATTGCAAAGATGGGTTCTGTGAGAATGGTGCATCATTTTTTATGATTTTACTTGGTAAAGTTAGGTCTTTAGGTCTATTACATACTTCCAAAATGTCATTGCATTTAGAGTCCACAATTGAGAGATATGTGCATTTGAAGTCACCTATATCGCTCCATCTTTTAACTCCTAAAAAGTCAACATCACATACCTAACTTGATAAACTTATCGCTCTTAGTATGGTTACTTATTTTTTATGAAATAACTCCTAATAGGTTGCATTGCTTCCTACTTAGATTCCTCTAAAATCTCTCCGGTCAGTTGTAATTAGAAAATGAGCACTAAGTGAAATACTAAAGCACTCTTGACCAAACTAGAAAATTTCTTCATGCTGAATATTCGTCAAATTAGTCTGTTTTGATTCAATCTTTTGAGAGTGATCTTCCAAGGTACATAGGGTGTCTTAAACATTCATTCTATAGATAATAGGGTCCACTTCATGTTCCTGTAGTTTATTTGGCTGGTGTAGTGCAAAGTTTCTGTAGCACCACTTCATCTCCGAGTATAGATCCATCTCTTCACACTGGTATCAGAACAAGATTGGACAACATGGCAGATGGATTTCCTTCATCAATTGTCAAATTGGATTGAGCCAACTACTCAACCTGGTCATTAACGATGGAAGTTTATCTTCAAGGCATGAATTTATATGGTTATATAGATGGAGATGAGGTTATGCCAAGCTTCAGGAACAAAGGTCAACCTACACAAGCAGAGCAAGAAAGATTGAGCACATGGTGTTCCAAGGATGCACTTGTAAGGTCTTATCTCCTCAACTCCATCTCAGATTTTTTGTTGCCTCACATTAGAAGTTTCAAAACATCTCAGGAAGTGTGGAATGCACTTGAAGCCTTCTTCTCTCAAAGTACAAAGGCCAAGAAGCATCAACTATGGTTGGACTTTACAACTCTCAAGAAAGCTCCCAAACAAAATGTGACTGATTTTGTCACAAAGCTCAAGGACATAACAGATCAGTTGGAATGCATTGGAGAGGTAATAGAATAAGAGCAAATTGTAAGGCAGGTGATCAAGGGCTTGAAGGCAGATGAAAAGTCGGAAGCATTCACAATAGCTATGGATCTATAAATGCATATGCATGTACCAAATTTCAATACACTCATGGGATAACTACTTACTCAAGACACCAAGCTTATCAAGAATGGAGAAGGCTCCAAAGTTAATTATTCATGTGCCTTGTATATTGATAAAAGCAAGTCCAGAGAGAACAAATGAAGAGGAAAGAAAGTGGATGATGAAGCAGGTACACATCAAGCTAACTATGGAGGTAGAGGAAGACATTGTAGAGGTAGAGGCATAGGAGGAAGGAAAGGTAGGGGGAGATCCCAAGGATCTAATTCATGCTCTATTTGTGGAGTAAATAATCATACAATTGAGAATTTCCTTAGGAATTCAAGGAATCAAAGAGGCAGAGGATACAATACAGGAAGTTATGGCTACTCTAGAGGAAGGAACAACAACTTCAATGGCTACCACAACAACTACAACCATTCAAACTATCAAGGACGAAATAGGGGTAGAAAAGACTTCAATAACTATAGAGAAGACTCAAATCAAGAGGACTCATTGCTAATCATGAATATGGCCTTGCCACAAGCTAAATCTGATGAGCATGTTTTCTACATAGATTCGGGTTGTTCCAATCATGTGGCAGGAAATGTAGCCCTCTTATGAGATTTAGAAGATCCAAGGATCAAGCATGAAGTGTATATAGGTGATGATACAAGGCATTTGGTGGAAAATATATGAAATGTAAAAGCAGCTGATAGAGACGTCAACATACTTAGGAAGGTACTCTATGTCCCTACCATCACAAAGAATTTGACAAGTGTAGGATAGATTATGGAGAAAGGTGTAGAGGTTAGGTTCACAAAAGTAGGGGCATTTGTTGAAGATCCAAGTCAAGGATTTAGGAGAATTGCAAAGGGTGAAAAAATAGGTAGATTGTTCACATTTGAATTATAAGACACTATGAACATTGCTCTCTTTGATTATGGTAGACAGACACTAACAGAATTGGAAGTATGGCACAAAAGGTTAGCACATATTGGGGAGAGATTCTTAGGTTCCTTTTTCCAATTTACAAATTTATTTACTAAGAATCAATTGTTGTTTTATTTGGAGACACACTAGAGGGAAAAGTCAAAAAGCCACAAAGAGCACTTGAAGAAAGAAATCTTCAATTGTAAAAGATATGCCACATAAAAAAAATATATTACAGAAACTATTGGGGTGAAGGATGTACGTCAATGTAAGTCACTATGTGAATAAATGTATTTCATGTCAAGTTACTTCATCTGTCAAAAA
The DNA here is from genome assembly GCA_020310875.1 of Ceratopteris richardii. NCBI lineage: Eukaryota > Viridiplantae > Streptophyta > Polypodiopsida > Polypodiales > Pteridaceae > Ceratopteris > Ceratopteris richardii. The sequence goes on along the minus strand of CM035418.1, from coordinate 189,759,593 downwards.
CGTAGCGAGACATTACAACCTTCTCATCACAACGGGGTAATAGACATTGTAATCATTCCCAAAAGAATAGATAATTTGAGATATATTATACTTATAAGAGAAGGTTTCATAGAGCATGTAGAAGGTCAAGCAGTGTGATGTAAAACCACATATAACGTATGAAATTTTTTACTTGGATGGTAGAAGATTGACCAACACATAAATCAAACAGTAAAGCATCTGATCCACACACACACACATATTCAACAATTGGGATTTGAAGACTACTCTATGCTCAACCTCAAAGCTAGAAGTGGCCAACATCGGATGCTTCTTTCTCAACCAAGGTATGCATGAACTAGGAAAAATCAAGTGAAAACAACTAATGGACAGAAGAGTATGATAGCAACATGCTCATTCTTAGTTAGAAAAATTATGTAAATCTAGTTGTTATGATCCTGCCTTGTGATAAAACAATCCAAGTAGTCAGGTACCACTCAAGTAGTGAAAGATATGCTTACTTGGCTTCTAATGCTCAACACCTAGGCAATGCATAAATCTACTGAACAAAGAGACCACAAATTGAACATCTTGCCGACTGATGCATACATAAATCAAGTATCCAACAAGCTACTGCTACAAAAGGATATCAAATGCATCTCCAACATCATAAAGACTGAACTATAAACTGGTTTCCATAGGAGTGGCAATAGTTTTGGAATTGTCAAGGCCAAAATGCTGCAATAGTATGTCAATATCTTATGTTTGCCACAAACCTATTCCCCCATCAACTTGCATAGACCGAATGCCCAAACAATGATCTAGATTCCCCAACTCTAGCATCTCAAAATAGGCATGCAATCAGCCTTAAATTCACCAATATGATTCTCATTACGAACAATGAACCGCATGTCATGGACTTATACAACAATGAGGAGAAGTAAAACAATGACGTATAAGGTTGTCTTAGTTGGATTGTTTTCAAAACGATGTGCTAGCAAGAATGCATATGTCTTCTAATAGGAAGCACATTGCACTTGCTTCAAACCATATAATTTATTTATGAATCTGCATACTTTTTTCTTCATGCTTCTTCTATACAAACCATAGAGCTCAACATACATATAGTTCTTCATGTAAGTCAGCATTCTCATATGAAAAAGGTCCATCTAATTTGCTATCTCTCTAAGTATACACCATCCATTTGGGCATAGTTGTTTCTCATCCATGTCAACACTCTCATCAAGAAGTGAAGCATATAAATCTACGTCAGAAATGGAATGATCTATAGCATTGTTTGAAATGTATAAAAGCTACAAATTGCCTCATTTGGACCACAAAATAATTTTCGACTTGTAAAAGGAGATAGCAAAGATTTGGAAACATCTTCTAACATATACAACAATGAGGAGAAGTACAACAATCACATATAATATTCTCTTAGTTCGAAACGATTTGCTAGGTGGTATGCATGTATCTTCTAATACCAAGCACATTGCACTTGCTTCAAACCATATAATTCCTTTTTGAATCTGCATAATAATTTCTTCATGCTTCTTTTGTACAAAACCATAGAGCTCAACATACATACACTTCTTCATGTAAATCAGCATTCTCATACGACAAACATGTATCTAACTTGTTTTCTCTAAAATTCTACACCATCCATTTGGGCATCGTTTTTGCCTCATCTATGTGAACACTCTTAGTAATAAGTGTAGCATGTAAATCTTCACTAGAAATGGAACGATCTACATCATTGTTTGAAATCTATGAGGGCTACAAAATTGCCTCATTTGGACTAACACATAATTGTCCACTTGTAAAAGGAGGTAGCAAAGTGTTGGAAACATCTTTAGTGCTAACTACAATCTACTTGGTACATGAAAGTAATTGCTAAATCTTCACCAAAAAACATCATAACATCTAATTAGAATGTGTTTGGTTCATGAATGATATAGATGATAGTCTTTCCTTCTAGAACTCTACCAAATTACATATAGTTTTCTCCATGCAATAATGCATTTTCTTGACAACCAAAGAGACACAAATGAGCGACAAATAGTTTTCAACCATGACAAGCCTCATATGGAGTGATCGATTTTAGTTCTTTGGTGGGACACATATTATGTTACTATGGTCCACACATAACAATGTGAGCTGGGTAATAGACATTGTAATCATCCCTAACTTAAGATTTTTGTACTTGAAAGACGTTAGAGAAGCTTGGAGAGGCTTGGAAAGTTGAGTTGTAAAGTGGTGAAGTTGGTCTAGCAAACTAGCATAGTGTTGGAACAAGTCCATTGTCAGTCTAAGTGGTGGCTTGAGTCATCAAAAGACATAGAAACATGAAGGAAATGTCTAGACTTTATAGAGTTCACTTTTGAATTCACCCTCGTAAGTTTTGAGTTTCTACTTGATGTAAAAGTGAAAGAATCTAAGTCATTGTGACCAATTGATGAGTTGAAAAGGGAACGACACGAATTCATAATTAAATGAGTTGGAGAATCAATCACTTAAGTATTGGAGACTTATTTTAGGTGAGTTCAAATTCAAACTTAGGCTCCAAACACCACAATATAAACATGGCTTTTAGTCATGGTTTTTGTACCTCCATTAGCAAGGCTTCATGCCATATCAGAGTGTGGTCTCAAGGCACACATATGTACGAGTAAGTCCATTTTAATTTACAATAACTTTAAATTTATTTTCATGATCATTTGTGTCCATGGCTTCATACCTATATGAGTGTACTATTCACTACGACACTTCTCAACTTTCAGTCAAATTGCAAAGATGGGTTCTATGAGCATGGTGCATCTTTTTGATGATTCAACTTGGTAAAGTTAGGCCTTTAGGTCTATTACATACTCCCAAAATTTCATTGCATTTAGAGTCTACAACTGAGAGATATGTGCATTTGAAGTAACCTATATCATTGCATCTTCTAACTCCTAAAAAGTCACATCACATACCTAACTTGCTAAACTTATCGCTCTTAGTATGGTTACTTATTTTTTATGAAATAACTCCTAATAGGTTGCATTGATTCCTACTTAGATTCCTCTAAAATCTCTCTGGTCAGTTGTAATTAGAGAATGAGCACTGAGTGAAATACTAGAAAGTTTTTACTTACAGGTGGTATTCTTAGACTTGAATACATAGAGAAAGTAGTTAATGATGAGGTAGAATTAGATGCAACAGAGGCTAAGGAACTCTTTGCATCCTCATTCTTTTTTGTCTCTTAGAACTACTCATAACCCTGAGGCTTTTGGAAAAGTAGAAAGAGATCATCCAGTTATTGCAAAGGCAATCTTTAAAACGTGTAATGTACACATTTTGTATTTTTTGAGTATTGATTGATATGATAAGTTGTATAAATATTGTAGGATACATGCTTGTTGAATTAATGCACTGCCAAAAGACAATATTTCCTACTCATTCCCATGCCTTCATGGTCTACTTTACCCTGGAATGACAATCTATTCAGTGATGATTTCTTATCTTTAAGAAAATCAAATTAGAACAAGAAAAAATTATGTTTGAATATGTTGTTTTTAAAATTAAGTAAATACTTAAAAACAAAATGTAACTTAAGATATCAGAATTAAGTAAATACTTAAAAACAAAATGTAACTTTTCCTTCGAAGTAAGTGATTTCTCGTACAAAAATATGAGTACGTTTTTTGCATGAAAAGCTTTGTAGTTGAAGTTCTACTTTTTGGTTTTGCATACTTCTAGATCTCTATTGTGAATAGGGGTTAAGACTTTCCTCTACAAACAAAAACAAAAAAACTCAAATACTCTAAAAATTAGAAATGGAATTTTGTAGGTTCTTCCACCCTAAAAATGTAGATGATACAATTATGAATGAATATATTAATTCATATTGCTTTATGAAATTAATTGCTTAAAGAAAAGAATAATTGAAGATAAAAATGAAAACGTTATATGTGTTCTTGAAATTAATTCCACGATAAAGTTTGAAATACATGCAAGACAAAGCGTGTCTTGAGTGAGTGGAATAAGTAGTATTTCCTATATCATCTAGGAATTTATTGTATACAATTATTTATATGAAGTGATTATTTAATTCGCAAGGATAGAAGAAAAAGATTGTTTTCTGAAGTTCTTTTGTCAATTTAAAAGTAGTAGTTTCAACCTGGTTTCCAAAGTTTTTATAGTTTGAATTCGGATAATTTTAAAGTAAATAATGCAAGAGAGTTTACTTGCATATCTCGGATGTCATTTTCTATAATCCATTTGCAATATTTTAGAAATCTAAAAGGGCATTTTTGATACTCATTTTGGTTGTTATGATTTGAGACTGTCCCATGAAGGATGACTGTGTACGTTTAGTAGTCTTGAATGGCATAAAGGTTCTCCCTTAACATTGTTGAAGCTGAAATTTTAAATCATGAAAAGGGTATGAAGAAGCTCAAGAATCAATGGAATATAATTTTGGGAGAAATTAAAGAAAAGAAAAAAAACACTCCTTGGAATGCTCTATTAATGATTATTTGTTATTAATGATTAATTGTTGGAGTTCAAGGATTGCTGAATTACAGGAACACCACACGGAAGAAGAAGAAGCTTAGAGAACAACAGAATATAGAATGTATTACCAACTGAATGTAAAAAGACAAGTGATCCCTTCAGGGTATAGTCCTATATACAAAACGGTGGAAAAGAGCCTCCTAAAGAGGGAAAAAAGAACCTCGACAATCCTATGTATGGTAAGACACATCACTACCAAGAAATATCAACAAATCCCCCCTCAGAGGGATGCGATTAACAAGGAGTTGATAGGAAGTACCAAGCCATGTGCAAAGAGATCAACTCATAGAGCCTTTGTGAAAACATCTAAAACATTATCCTGTGTGGGCACATAAGAAAACATCATCTCTCTAGTGGAAAACCTCTCCACATAATGATAGTGCACCACAATGTGCTTTGTACTAGCATGGACACAAGGTTCATAGGAGCTGCCATGCACTATGACTATAAATAAAGATGGTGATGTTAGA
>CM035418.1:189602087-189752087 GCA_020310875.1 Ceratopteris richardii | reverse complement strand
GGAGCCTATAAAAGCAATGGATTTGTGTTCATTTGGGATATACACACATATACATACGTACGTACAGGGATCCTCTCTTGGCACTTTGTGGCTACAAGCCTACTGTAGGAAGTCACTCTGTGGTGAGGTTACAGAGCGTGGGCTTCCCTGTGAGGGCTAATATCACTATAGTGCGAAGAGAGTGGCTTGGTTTTATCATTTAGTGTGAGTCATTGGTATTTCATGCTCTTTCCCTTAGAGCAAGTCTTGATACTTTGTATTGATCAGTGCTAGTCTCCATCTAGTTGTGTCCATTGTACGGATTGGATGAATCCCTTGTATTGATGTTGTTTAGTTCTGGAGTGGCATGTTAGCCCAGAGCATAAATGTTTGAGCATCTCTTTTGCCTATGTTGTAATCATCTGATTCGAACTAAGGAGTGGTTGGTCTTCCATTATTGTCATTTGTCATTAATATTATCCCTAAGTATTCACAACTCTATGCAATTGTTGATATCTGCCTACTCAGAGAAGTGTTAAAGGGTATATTTCCCTAAGGAGAACCTCCCTTGAGTAGGAGAAGTACGGGAGTGCTTGGTGCATGCTCTTGTTAAAAGTAGATGCCCTGAGGATAGTAATAGCCTTCTTCTCAATATTTTTTGCAATTGCAAGTAGGTCCATGACCCATATGCGAGTAGATAAGGAGCCTCTTCATGTACGAAGGAGCCTTAACAAGTTAGCTAAATCTTCGAATAGTGAACCTACCTCCCCTCTTCCCTCCTTGAATTTATCTATTGATTTGGGTGCGACACCACTGTCAAAAGAGAAGAATAGGAGAACATTGGACTTCCCCTCAGATACGTCAGAAGAAACACCAATGCAAATGGAGTATCTCTCTCATTTACTCTCCAGACTCAATATCAAGCTCCCTACCTTCAAGGGACAAGCTTATGAGGATGCTGATGATCATGTGAGGAGGTTCATCTCCTTATGCCGTGGACGAGGTTTGCAGAATAGAGAGGATGCGATGCTCGTACTCTTCCCATCCACGTTGGAAGGCATTGCTGACAAATGGTACAATCAATATGCAGATGGCCATTTTGCTACATGGGAGGCTCTGAAGAGGACATTCTCACAGACATTTCGACCTAGTGACTCCTCGGAAAGAGCTCTAGACCAGCTCGAGAATCTAAGGCTAAGATTAGGTGAATCCTTCCATGAATTTCACACTAGGACAAAAGCACTTGTTGCACGTCTTCCACATGCTCCATGTGATTTCCTGGTTAAAAAATGGATAGAAAAAGCTCTTCCCAGGTCATCACAGCAAAAGCTACGTGAGTCTCTTAGATTGGATGCAACCCTCAATGATTTTGTTGCACCAGCATCACGCATTGAAGAAGCTAGGCAACATTTTGAAGGGGATACACAATCAAATTATGTTGCAGAACTAGACCCTATTCGGCAACTGAGGAAGGAACTGGAGGCATTGAGAATGCACCAAAATCAACAAGAAGATAAGGTCTTGCCACCACTGCGTCGCACTGATGATGAAGTAGCCCAACTTCGTCGTGAGTTAGAAGATTTGCGACCACTCAGGATATAATAAGGCACATTTGGTGTACAATATGTAACAACAACAGACATTCCAATGCTAATTGCCCTAATACGGAAAGAGATTGTTACTACCTCAAGGGTACACAGCAACGAGGTAACCCTCAAGCTTTGGATTCATATTATGCTAGTACTTCAAATGCACCTAATAGAGAGGAAAATCCTACGACAAAGCCTAGATATAATAGACCATTGATGTTCTATCGTTGAGGTGAGTATGGCCATACGCAAAATAGGTGTTCCGTTCCACAAGATGCACCTCCTTGTCAGCATTGTCCAGAGGCTAAGGATCACTACACCAAAGATTGCCCAAGAAGCCGTCCTGCTCCAATTCACATGATCCGTCTCTCCACAAAAAGAAGGTATGACCACTCAGTCTTATGCTGTCTCATCCTCTGCAATGCCCATGATGACTAGAGCCAGACAAGCATCAGCGACCCATAAAGAGGAACAAGAAGGAATCCAGGATCAAGAGGAGGAAAAGAAGGTTGGGTGGAAGGACCAAGCAAACATTGAAGGAGCTTATGAAAGGATGGCTACTTCATTAAGGGACCAACCAACAAGTCTGCAAGCAAACCCACATGAGGTAAACATTGAGCAGGTTTTGAAAGGCATTCATCACAAGGTTAGTCTATACGAACTTATGGATTCAAAAATAAGAAGTGACTTATTGAAGATTATACACTCTGCTCACTTGATCCAATCAACCAGTATAGATGGTTTCATGGTTGATTTCCCCCCTGCACCATTGGCAGACTACTAAAGCTCAAGTTTATCTGTTTGTATAAAGGATGAAGCTCTCACAGGTGTAATCATAGATGGAGGCTCTAGTATCAATTTGATGCCAGATTTCACAATGAAGAAACTGAATTTGAACCCCACCAAGATGGCACCATTCATAGTTACACTGGTAGATCAACATCGGGTTGCGCCTCTTGGCATTATTGAAAAGGTACTGATGATAGTACAGGGTTGCCACTTGTTCTGGATTTTGTTGTTATTGCACTTCCACAGGAGACTTCTTACCCTTTATTCCTCGGGAGACCTTGGCTGAGGCAAGCAAAAGCTTTGCAAGATTGGGGGAAAAACAAACTATGGATTTTAACAAGCACCAATAGCCAGCTACAACTACATTTAGAAGAAGGATTCGACTCAGGGAAAACTATTGGGTATACTATGGACACTCAGGTAATGCGCTCTCTACCCCAAGAAGAAGATACATTATTGAATTGGATGATGGAAAGTGCAGAATGTTGCACGGTGGAAATCAATGAAATAGAGGAAGAAGTTGCCGATGAAGGAGTTGCAGGAAAAGGCCATGAGGTTCACAAGGAGATGAAGAATGAGAGCTTGTAGGAGATTACGAATGTTGAAGGGGCAACAACTATAGAGGTTTCAGAACAGGAAGGTTATGACCCTGAATGTAGAGAAGATCTCCCCTTTTCGGATATACCTCAAGGATGGACCAGAGAACATATTGCAGAATATAAGTTAAAGTCCACTCTTGCATACAGTGGAGATGATTTCTCAAACAAGACTAGTCCTGAAACACTGGTTCAAGAAGTAAATCTAGGGCATGAAGAGAACCCTCAAGTAGTCCACTTGGCCTCTTGGTTATGGCATTATCCTCCTTTACTACAGAAGGTAACTTCTTTACTTTTTACTTACAAAAATGTCTTCGCATGGTCCTACAAAGATCTAACAGGGATACTAGAGGAGCTTGGATTACATCGGATACCCTTAGTTGAGGGAGCCACGCCTGCAAGAAGTAGGCCATATTGACTCAATCCGAAATATGCAGAGGTGGTAAAATTGGAAATTACAAAACTAGAAGAAGCAGGTATAATTGTTCCAGTAGAACATTCCAGGTGGCTTTCTTCTATGGTTATTGTGCCCAAGAAAAGTAGTGGAAAAATAAGAGTCTGTGTTGATTTTCGGGCCTTGAATAAAGTGACTGTTCAAGATGGACTTCCTCAACCCTTCACAGAGCAAGTATTGGAGGAAGTAGCTGGTCACACTTTGTATAGCTTCCTGGATGGTTTCGGCTGCTACAATCAGATAGTGATCCATCCTGATGATAGGGACAAAACAACCTTTGTAACTCCATGGGGCACTTATGTCTATACCCGCATGGCTTTTGGTTTGAAGAATGCACCAGCTTCATTTAATAGAACTATGCATCTAATATTGGGCAAATGGTTGACAACCTTTTTACGCATTTTCATGGATGACGTTTCAGTATTTTCAGGCACAGATAGAAGAGCAGCAGTTCAAGATTTCCATGATCATTTGGAAAATCTAAAGGAAATCTTTGAGCAATGTCTGAAGACAGGTTTGAAATTAAATCCTGCTAAATGTCATTTTATAGTCACCAAGGGCACTCTTCTTGGTCGCATAGTGTTGATCTAAGGGTTGCCCATAATTTTTCTCATGCTATGGCATCCTTTTAGCCTTCATAAAAACCCCTTTTTTGTAATTAGGAGATGTCCATACGAACACTCTCCTAAAACCCCTTTTTGATATTTCCTTTAGTGTAAAGTATTGAAGCCTTCTCCATAAAGTAGCCTTTTTTGCACAAATTCAAAAACCCACGTACAAAACTCCCCACGCGCTCTCTCTCTCTAGGTTGTTATTTTTTGAACTCCCAAAATCACATGAAGATCCTCTTTTTGATTTAGCACATGTGGTCTTTTGACCACATGTTTTATTCACATATGCCTCTCTTCTTCTCTATATAAAGAAGAGCCTCATTTGTAAAAGGGGTCCCTTGGCCTCCATGCTAATGGAAAGAAGGTTCATTTGGCTTCCACATTTCTCCTTGTGTGCTATGCGTTGATCCATGTGTGTGGGTTTGGCACTTGGGGTTGTCTTGTGTGTGAGCATTGCCCTCCCTTGTTCCTTTTGACGTTGGCCATGGTGCCATTGTTCATGGACATGGGTGTGTATGCGTTGCTTATACTTCTTGCAACTCCTCTTGGAAGAGCCTCTCACTTCCATGTGAGGCGGTTAGGGTCTGTTGCTCCCCTTTTCTCAACATTTTGGCGCCGTTGCTGGGGACGTCGTCCTTTAGCCGTTGGGTTTTTTCAAGCTTGCCGTGCCTACACTTTGTGGATGCACCTCACACTTGGATTGAGTTGTGGATCCATGTGGCCTTCGGGTGGCCTTGGGTATCTCTCTTCTTTTAATTTTTGAGTAGTTTAGATCTTTATTTCTGTTTGTTGCACAAAAACAACCCCTTACCCCCGCTTCTCTCATCCTCTCTTTCACACATACACACTCCCACACACTCATTGTGGCACCTTCCCATCCCTGTCATCTCTTAATGAGGGTGTCTAGCTTGGATTTGAAGGAAGGGTAGTTGTCTTATCTGAGCCCTCCCTCGTTTCAAGAAAAAAATCGAAAAAAGTTGAAATGCGTTAAAATCTTAGTTGCGATTTCGAATATATTACCATGAAATGTATTCTCATCCAACGCTCTTCACTCCACATAAAGGAACGTAAAACATGTTTTACTTCAGTTTTGTGTATTTCAAAGTTGGGTGAAGTTGCAGTTGTCCTTCTCTCTGATCATTTATTGCTAGGAGTGGCATTCTATCTTGTCAGAAATTGACGTGGAGGGGGAGTTACTTCATCTTCCCTCTCCTTAACATTTAATTCGCACGAGGGGTAGTTGGGGGAGGCTCATCCTCTCTCTCCCTCATCATATCTGATATCCACGTCGTTCGCTTTTTGTATGGATCCGTGAGTGCTCTCCCATGTTTGCTGTGCATCCATGGCGGGGTCGAGGCATCTAGTCTCCCCCTATGCATCGGGCGCTGGAGAAGGATAAGCCATGGCACCTCTTCACACATAATGCTGTTGGACTCCTTGTTCTTATGTGGGTCGGGATGCTTGACGCTTCTCCTTCCTGAAGGGCTTGCTTGCAGTGCACCTCGCATGCTATTGAGGGTCGTGTAAGATCGACTCCCTGTTTCCACCTTGTCCTGGGCTTTGGAGTCACTGTGCTCCCCTAGCGGGAAGGGGAGAGCGATGGTTCCTCCTTCCTCTTTTCCCCTCTCGGGTTAAGTTCCTCTGTTGCACTCTCCCTGGTGGTACTACGCTCGGCTCTTTGGTTGCTGCCCGAATCATTTCCGCTCCTCTCGACAACCCCATTAGGATCTCCTTAGCATTTCTTTAATGTTCCAACTCTGAATCGTTGTGTGTGGCGGCACTTACATTGTGCTTCCCACATTTCTCCCTCTATCTCGTGGGTTGAGCTCCATGGAGCTCCCCATCTCCATTTACTGTTAGAATCATGCTTATCTCCCCATTGATTTGCGGCCCTGGTTGTGCCTATTATTGTTAGAGTTTTGCATCTCCCTTCTCATATCATTTTATCATAAATGTGCTACTCCTCACCACGGCGGACTGCTGAATACAAGGCTCTATGTCCCTGGGTTCCCCCTTTCGCTGGAGCTCACTATTGAAGGAACTGTATGATGATTCGGTGCACTTTGAAGATGCATTTTTGTTCAAGATCCTCTTGTTGCTCCCTTTTTTTTGCTGGTACTATAGGATTTCAGTCTCTGTGGGCATCATCACTTGCCCATCTCTTGACAAATTGGAAGTCATGGGGCTCCCCTTGCATACTTGTGTTCACCCGCATTATGTTGCACATTTATCCGATTACTGTGCTTGCCTCTATTTTTTTTGGGTGCTTGGAGGAGCTTTTGGGTGCATGATAACCATACATGCTCTTATTGCTTAGTACTTTTTTAGACCTGCCCAATCTTATCAACGGTTGTGGTGACTAGGCTACCTGTGTGCTACTATATCAAGAAATGCGGCATATGTTTTCCATATATTCTAAGAATACAAAGCGGTATGTTGCTGATGTGTCCGGATGCTGTTCCATGGCTATTCTGCAATCGGTTGTAGAGATCTTCTGCCTTGGACCATCTATATGTGCTCAATATTGACGTTCCATTACATTATCAGGAGCAATTGCATGTGATGTACATGTTTGGAGTAGCTTGAAAATCAGACAGGGACATGTATACATGTACACCTCCATGATATCTCATTCTTGTGGGGCTGTTTTTTATGCGTGGAACTTCACTTCCGAATGATACCAAAGCTTGGTGAGGCCTTCTAGATGGTGTTTGTTGTCTCATGTGTATACCTGCTTTACACTCTTGTGTAGAACCAATGTTTCTGCAACTACGGGCTGTATGTATTTTTCTCTCAAAGGTAAAAAAATGTTTTTTTGTAAGCAGGAAACCCGAGGCACTTGTTGCTTGTTTCATGGTTATTGGTTATAAATGATGTAAGACTGATTCGCATGATTTGGTAAGTTGCACATGTTGCGAGTTGTGCCAATTTTCTTCCTTCGTTTGTAATGCTATGGACGTAAAGGGTGTTTTTTTTACAAGATTGGGGTGCATGTATGTGTTGAACCGTTTGATAACTTATTGAGAAGGTTAATAAGGTGCATTCATTGCGTGTGTTGAAGGTGATTACCAGTTTGTACATTTTGTCATATCCAAAGAATCCACGTTTACCGAATAACTTAGGACTACGGTGCTCCTGTAATGGAAGTTGTAAAGAATCTGCAATGAACTCATGATTGTCATAGCATTCTTAAGCCTCTGCATTTGCTATTCTCTGTTGTGCGGCTTCATAGAGACTTTTTTCTTCAGTATGATTTGGCAATTAGGCATAAACAGCTACATGGGTGGGGCTCTCTAAATCTATGGGGTGTTTTCACACGACCTTTAATGTCCTATGCTTGTTAAGGACAATTGACACCTATAGAAAAGAGAAGATTGCTCCTGAAAGCCAAAGCATATTCACTTATAAATGGAAATTTATATAAATACTGTCAGGATGATATCTTGAGAAAGTGTGTTTATCTAGAGGAGGTAAATCTTTTGCTAGAGGCTACACACAGTGAAGCGCATCTAAAGGGGGAAGAGTTGGCTCACAGAATCATCCACAAAGGACTATGGTGGCTTCATATTGACAAGGATGCGATCAAGTTTGCTACAAAATTCCACATCAGCCAGAGGTGTGCTCCTACACCAACCAGATTGAATTTCCAACCATTAGTCATATCTACAGGATGGCTCCCATTTGAACAATGGGGTCTTGATTTCATAGGACCTATTAGTCCAACTCGTCACCCTGGGGGTAAGAAGTATATTTTGATGGCCACCTGTTATGCAACTAAATGGATAGAGGCTAAAGCGAGTGTGGACTGCACGGCTTTAACAGTAGCTAAGTTTTTATATAAACATATTTTCTCAAGATTTGGTTGTCGGCTGGAAATCACGAGTGATAGAGGCACACATTTTGTAAATCAATTGCTCCAATGTATATTTGACAGGTACAAGGTTTTTCATAAAAATTCATGCGCCTACTATCCAAGGGCAAATGGCCAAGCAGAAAGTTCTAATAAGATTTTGATTGGATTGCTTCGCAAATTATCCTTCGATCATCAAGGCTTCTGGCCACAAGCATTGATTGGTGCAATTTGGGCTTTCAAAACTACGAAAAGGGGAACCACTGGCGAGAGTCCATTTCGCTTAGTATATGGAAAAGAGGCGTTAGCACCATTCGAATTTGTTATCAAAAGAGAAATGGGAGCCAAGGCCATTGGAATTGAACCTCCCATTAGGACATTGGTGGCATTAGAAGAATACAAAGAAGAAGCAATGCAAAAGCTTCAAGCAACACAAGAAGAGCACAAAAGATTACACGACAGATATCTTAGGTCCAATGAAATACAGGAAGGATCCTTCGTTCTGGTGCATCAAATTCTAGCAGTTTCAACAAAATTGGCACATAAATGGATAGGACCATACAAAGTGATAAAGGTATTAGCACATGGAGCAGTGCATCTAGAGGATTTGCAGGGTAAGAAGATACCCCTGGTCAATATCTCCAAGGTGAAGAATTACCTGAATTAAGACAAGATGGAAGAACTCCATTCACTGTACATACCATATTTCATTTAGTGGTTGTAGTTTATTTAGTCTATTCAATAAGCATATGAAGAAAAGTTGTATGAAAAAAAGTTGCACCGTGATGGTGCAATGACTTGATGTGGGGGTCTATAGCAACACTCCATCCTCTCTCTCTTCCCCCTCTGCCCCCGCACCTGCGAGCCCCACAAACCCCGCCCCACACCACCCCTCCCTCCTCCACAGCCCCCGCAACCCCCTCCCTCTCTCTCTCTCTCTCTCTCTCTCTCTCTCTCTCTCTCTCTCTCTCTCTCTCTCTCTCTCTCTCTCTCTCTCTCTCTCTCTCTCTCTCTCTCTCTCTCTCTCTCTCTCTCTCTCTCTCTCCTCCCTCCCTCCCTCCCTCTCTCTCTCTCCCTCCCTCCCTCCCTCCGTCCCTCTCTCCCTCTCTCTCTCTCTCTCTCTCTCTCTCTCTCTCTCTCTCTCTCTCTCTCTCTCTCTCTCTCTCTCTCTCTCTCTCTCTCTCTCTCTCTCTCTCCTCTCTCTCTCTCTCTCTCTCTCTCTCTCTCTCTCTCTCTCTCTCTCTCTCCCTCTCTCTCTCCCTCTCTCTCTCTCTCTCTCTCTCTCTCTCTCTCTCTCTCTCTCTCTCTCTCTCTCTCTCTCTCTCTCTCTCTCTCTCTCTTCCCCCTCTGCCCCCCTGCACCTGCCAGTCCCACAAACCCTGCCCCTCACCACCCCTCCCTCCTCCACAGCCCCCATGGCCCCTCTCTCTCTCTCTCTCTCTCTCTCTCTCTCTCTCTCTCTCTCTCTCTCTCTCTCTCTCTCTCTCTCTCTCTCTCTCTCTCTCTCTCTCTCTCTCTCTCTCTCTCTCTCTCTCTCTCTCTCTGTCTTTCCCAGCCCCCGCGGCCCCCTCCCTCCCTCTCTCTCTCTCTCTCTCTCTCTCTCTCTCTCTCTCTCTCTCTCTCTCTCTCTCTCTCTCTCTCTCTCTCTCTCTCTCTCTCTCTCTCTCTCTCTCTCTCTCTCTCTCTCTCCCTCCCTCTCTCTCTCTCCCTCTCTCTCTCTCTCTCTCTCTCTCTCTCTCTCTCTCTCTCTCTCTCTCTCTCTCTCTCTCTCTCTCTCTCTCTCTCTCTCTCTCTCTCTCTCTCTCTCTCTCTCTCTCTCTCTCTCTCTCTCTCTCTCTCCCCCTCCCCCTCCCCCGCAGTGACCCTCCCTCCCTCCCTCCCTCTCTCTCTCTCTCTCTCTCTCTCTCTCTCTCTCTCTCTCTCTCTCTCTCTCTCTCTCTCTCTCTCTCTCTCTCTCTCTCTCTCTCTCTCTCTCTCTCTCTCTCTCTCCCTCCCTCCTCCACAGCCCCCGTGCCCCCTCCCTCTCTCTCTCTCTCTCTCTCTCTCTCTCTCTATCTATCTCTCTCTCTCTCTCCCCCCTCTGCCCCCCACACCCGCCAACCCCACAAACCTCGCCCCTCACCAGCCCTCCCTCCTCCACAACCCCGGTGGCCCCCTCCCTCTCTCTCTCTGTTGTCAGGATCTTGCTCACCCGCATAGAGAGATTATGGATGCAAAAAACACACAGAGAATAGACGCAGTAAGAGACGAGACCTTACACAAGATTGGGTGCAATCTCCCCCCATGCACTCTGATTCGACAGTCCAGAGAGTGCATGTATTTATAGGAATTTTGACTACATCAAAAAGAGTGGTTACATGAGGGCGGCTTCGAAAAGCAAACGTGAAACTAAAAGTTGGTAACTTTTATAGAAAGCCATTGCTTTGAATAAAAAAAACTGCAGTCTACAACGACCCTTATTCTAACCATTACTTTTCTCACAATAGAACCTTCTACGCATATTTATTTACAAGCTAAATAATAATTATTCGGATTATTGATATCCGCTCTTTCACGCCTTGCACGCTCCTTAGGAACCTTCAGCTGCTATATCAGAAACATCAAACACACATTAATACATTAATAATATAACACTTTAACAATGCATTGTTCAATAATATACAACATGCCTCTGAGTTGACAAGCAACTGACCTCAGTTGGTAAAATAATTTACCACTCTAATAATTACAATGCATTGCTCAACACATTCCATGTTACATTCCAATAATAACAATGCAATGTTCAACATATTCCATGTTACTGTTACAATCCAACAATGCATCGGCCAACATATTCCATGTTACAATCCAACAATGCATTGGCCAACATATTCCATGTTACTATCCAACAATGCATTGGCCAACATATTCCATGTTACAATCTAACAATGCATTGGCCAACATATTCCATGTTACAATCCAACAATGCATTGATCAACATATTCCATAAGTTATAACATGCCCCTCAGTTGAAAAAGCAACTGACCTCAATTGATAAAATAATAATCATGGATGGCTAGTCACATGTTTCATCACTGAATAAAAAGAATAGGCATGTGCCATGTAAAATCACATGCATGGAAATGTTCATGGAGTTGTTACATTAATGTGTTATTGAGTATCTGTGCGTGTAGTAGTGACATCATGATCAATGATTGTCTCAAGAACTAGAAACGTGAGCTTGAGCAATAAAATCAGCCATCAGAATGTCGGTTTGGGTGAGGGACATGGGAGTGGGAAGCTTTTTACCAAAAACAATGTTAAAATCGAACATCACGATCAGATAACATTACTTTAGGAAATCCATGATGTGGGAAAAAGCATTTTATCAATAATTTTGAAGCTTGGAAGACCGGTGATAAAATCCATAGAAATTTGTTCCCATTGTGTGTTTGGAATGGGAAGGGGCATTAATAATCCAAATGGTTTACCATGATGACACTTTACACATTGATATACAATGCATTGAGAAACATAATGTGCAATATCTTTTTCCATGTGTGGCCAAAAGAAGAAATCTTTGCAGGCAGAAATGGTGCTTTGTATGCCTCTATGACCCATGTAAGATGGTTCATGCATTTCTTTGATGAAAAAATCTTTAAAAACCAGAGTTATGCATAATCTAAGTGGAAAATAAAGAAAACCATTATGAAATGTATAATATTCATCAGATAAAGATGCACCATTGTTGAAGTCATGCCATGCACGTGAAAAATACAAATCAGATGCATAAGTGGAAATCATTTGTTTGAAAAGAATGAATTTGGATAGCAAAAATATTTTTCAAAACAACAGAATGCAAAGGAACACAACTAAGAGCATTAGCTACAGCATTAGCTTTACGAGGCTGATATTGTATCATGGGTTGGAAATTTTGAATGAATGTTGCCCATTTAAGATGCCTATCAGAGATTAAAGGTTGACTTAATAAATGCTTAATAGCCTGGTTATCGGTTTTTAATTAAGACCTCTCAACCCATAAGGTAGTGTTTCCAAATTCGCAGAGCATGCACAACTGCTAACAATTCTTTATCATACGTACTATAATTCTTTTCTGAGGGCTTAAGCTTCCTACTCTTAAATGCAATGAGATGGTCATTTTGCATTAAAACAACACCTATTCGTGAACCACTAGCATCAGTAACAACATGAAAGGGTTGTGAAAAATCAGGTAACTATAAAACAAGTGCATGTGAAAGTGCATGTTTCAGTTTTTCAAAGGACTGTTGTTGGGTAAGTCCCCATGCAATTTTTTTTTTCTTTTTCAACAACAAGGTAAGAGGCAATGCTAAATAAGAAAAATTTTGAACAAACTTCCTATAGAAACTAGCCAAGCCAAGAAAAGAACGAACATCATTGACTGATTGTGGTGTAGGCCATTCTACTATAACTCTAATCTTTTTCGGATCCACATGCACACCTTCACTTGAAATAATATGTCCTAAATATTCTTGCTTATGTATAAAGAAGTAACTCTTTTCAGGATTAGCATAAAGTGTGTTCTCTCGTAACAAATGAAAAACTGTTTCAAGATGCTTTTCATGTTCACTATCATTCTTACTGTATACAAGTATATCATCAAAGAATACAAGAACAAAAGCTTGATAATCAAGAAAAATATTGTTCATCATTCGTGCAAATGTAGCAGGGGCATTAGTAAGTCCAAAGCGCATTACCATAAATTCATAATGGCCAGTTTGAGTTCTAAATGCAGTCTTAAAAATATCACTTTGTGTCATATGAATCTGATGGTAACCCGATTTTAGATCAATTTTACTAAAGACACGAGCTCCTTGTAACTTATCTAAGACATCATCTATTCGAGGAATTATAGGATATCTATTCTTTATTGTGATCTTTTGAAGTGCTCTATAATCAATGCACATGCAATAAGTTTTATTCTTCTTCTCTTCTAAGAGAACTGGTGCTCCAAATGGGGAGGAACTAGGCCTTATAAGTCCTTTCTGTAGTAGATCTTTTACTTGGTTTTCTATTTCCTTTTGGTGTAGTGTGCCATGTCTATAAGGTGCTTTATGAGGAGGAGAACTACCAGGGACTAAGTCTATGCTATGGTCAAAGGATCCTCGAAAGGGTGGTAGTTCAGAGGGATACTCAGACATAAAACAATCCTTATAAGTACTCATGAAAGGTTTATATGCATTAGGAAGTGTATGAGTATAATCATTGATGACATTGACAAAAAAAATGCATGAATTGAATCCTTTCCTAAATGCACGTTTTACTTGAGTGTAACTAGTCAATGGAAACGGCTGGAAATCATGCCGTGCAGACAAAGTAATGATTTGACCTTTGAATTCAAAGTTAAAGGTATGCATATGGTAATCAATACGTGGGTTATAATGGTGACGAAAAGGCATACCTAGTATAACAACGTAAGATTGCAAAGGTGCAATTAAAAATGTTCATGAATTTACGTATGGGCCTATGCTAATCATAACACCTTGCACTTCTCGTGTTACATTATAACGACTACCTTGAAATGAAGCTTTCACTTTATATAAGGAAGGAAACATTTGTAATTGAAGTTCTTGTACTAATAAATGTGAAATGAAGTCATGTGAACTACCATCGTCATGTAGAATTTTAACTAGTTTATTACTTATTGTACCACGCATGCAAAGTAGAGAGTGAAGAGAGATATCATTACCCAAGGTACTTAAGTCCTTCTCCAATGATTCCTCTATCCAAACAGAAGGAATTTCTTCACTATGGACCTCCATGTTATGCAATTGAGCTGCAGCCGGTTTGATGTGAGGAGGTTGCAATCTGCACCTTTTTTTTGTATGTCCAGGTTTACCACAATTCCAGCAAGTGATTCGTGGTCGCTTCTGTTGGGCATCCACCGCTGAAGTTTGAAGGGTAGGTGGTTTGGTTGGTTGGAGAGATGAAGCAACAGGTGGAGTTGAGTAATTGGATTGTGGAGGACGAGGAAAACTAGGGTAAGATGGGGCATTAAAAGTACGCTTCATAGGAAATGTAGGTTTAACAAAAAATGGCCATTGACGTGGTTGTTGTAATCCAAGTGACTTGGTTATGAACTAGAATTCTTTTTCTCCATCATAGGCAAAAGATATAGCCTCGTTGAGGGTTTTAGGTCGTAGGGTATGAAGTTTAGCTTGGATTCCCACCTCCAAACTATCTTCATATTTCTGGTGCAAGATATCCTCTGGTACTTCTTCAAGCATTCGAACAAGTAGTAAATTTTGCCAGAATTGCTCCGTATAGGTAGTAGCCGTATCACCCTCCTTCCACGTAAGGGTCGTCCATGCACGTCGAACATGCAAGTGGTATTGAGGAGGAAGAAAAGAATCCTTCACTTTTTCTTGAAAAGCCTTCCACGTTGTTGGACGCTCAATACTATGCCGCAGGACATTCCACCAGAGTTGAGCTTTACCTACTAAATAGTTAGTGGCAAATTTAACTTTTTCACTTTCATCATACATCTCGTCAGTATAAAAATCATCAAACTGTGACAACCAAGAAAGGACTAAAGGCCCATCCTTTCGGCCATCAAATTTTAGAAACTGGTAGTTTCTAGTACCAATCTTCGAATGAGTAATATCAGATTGGACAAAAACAATAGCTTTTACTACTCTCGTAAGGTTGTCTTCTTCAGTTTGTATCTATTGGAGGACTTCATCACGTTGTCAGATCTCGTTTTGAGCTCCTCAAAGCTCATGCCTCAAAAGCTCTAGTTGTTGTTCAAGTGTTGCCTCAGGTAGAGGTGAATTACTGTAATCCTCCATGGTGTTCTTGGACCCTTAAGCTAGTGCTTTCCTCTCGGGATGTACCCTGAGGAAATGTACCTTAGCAGAGTGTACCCTCTTTTGATGTACCCTGATGTACCCTGACAAGATGTACCCTGTGTGGATGTACGCTCGTGTACCCTAAGAAGTGTACCCTGAGAAGTGTACCCTGATAGGATGTACCCTGAGCGGCGCCGCGTCGCGTCGCACCGTGCCGCCTTCAAAACTACAAGTTATGTTAAATTTAAGGAGAGAGAACCTGAGTATCAACATCAAGAGATGGAGGAGTGGTTAAAGTACTTCCCTTGAAAGTAGGAGGTTGTGGGTTCAAATCCTCCTACCTTAGGGACTCTAAACCACTCTATTGCCACTCAAAAATTAAAATTGCCTCGCACGTAGCAACAGCTGCCAACGGTCGCCAAGGAAGCCTTGGGTGCCAATGTTGCCAATGTATTGCCTAAGTTCTTTGCCTTAGTCGACGCCTTAGTCGACGCCTTAGTTGACGCCTTGGAGTAAGCCGAAGGAGTAAACATAGGTGAAAACGTAGGTTCTCATTCTGGATCTAGATTTGGAACAGAAACAGAAACACGAACCAGAACCAGAGACGAAGATAGAATCGGAATCGGAATCGCGAACAGAGAATAGAACCCTCTGTATTGATGCGTGCAGAGCTCTGATACTACTGTTGTCAGGATCTTGCTCACGCGCATACAGAGATTATGCATGCAAAAAACACACAAAGAATAGACGCAACAAGAGACGAGACCGAACGCAAGATTGGGTGCAATCTCCTCCCATGCACTCTGATTCGACAATCCACAGAGCGCATGTATTTATAGGAATTTTGATTATGTCGAAAAGAGTGGTTACATGAGGGCGGTGTCAGCGCGGAAGCGACGGTCGGTGGATCAGGGAGACCGCCGGAAATACGGCGCACGCGGGGTGCTTAAAGCAAACTCAGGTAAAAATAGAAAATTCAATTATATGATTAGTAGCTTGATTCAATTCAATTTTTCATAGTTGTTCCAAGCTCGTTCATAAATAATTCAGAAACATTTGCAAGATATCAAAATTGCAATGAAATTTCACTAATAACTTGTAAAAGTTTGCAAGTTCTAAATGTCTTCTTCAACACTATCTCAGCTTCTTTCTAAATTAATGAATAGCTTTTCCGTTGCACATGAACTCAAATAGGGAATTTAACTACTCTTGGACTCACACCATGTGTGATCAATTCGTATCTTCATTTCCAACACTCAAAAGAAGTTGATTAAAGGAATGAAGTTGTATGGATGATGTCAATGAAATGAAAGGTTTGATTCTCGCGTTATATACAAGAAAGTATTCAAAGTCTCATATTCCTTCAATTTCTACATTCATGAAAACTGTGAGAGTAGACTTGAATTGAATTCATGTTCACAATAGTATATTCTGAATTAAAAAACAAATGTGATTTTCAAGTTCATAAGTAAGAACCATAGATTTTCTGTCAAATTTGACTCCCTGAATAATTTATTAGGACAACTGTAAATTTGACACATCGATTGCAATATAACGCATGAGGAGCTTATCTTTCTTAGCAAACTATGAAAAACATTTAAGTGTTCAAGTCTGAAAGCAATACAGATTAATATTATTCAAAGCTGCAGTCAATGGTATTAAGCTTGGTATCTATTGCAAACATCTTGAAACAGAAGATGATAGAAGTATACGTTTAGAGATTGTTTTGCAGAGTGCACGCCCCTAATCCTTAAGCTTTAAGCTATGCAAGAAAATCAACACGGAGATTCATTCCCAGTCGAATTAATCTATTCTTTTGATAGAAGCAGAAGTAAAATATACAATAAACTCATAGTTTCGGACTGATGTTGCCACATCAAAGTATAATACTTCATCGATTTGAATATTTCATGGTGAACACTAATGGACGTAGGCAAGACAACCTATATAAGGTTTGTTCAGTATGCATTGATCGAAAAAGAAAACAGATAAAGTTGGAGCCATTTTTTATAATAACACAGAAAATTGAAACTTCATGTGATGGAGAGTTTTACATAAAGAAGGAAGTAACAGATATTGCTCAATCTGCACATGAGGTAAATCTAAAAAAAACGCTTTTGTTTCTCAGTGTTTCTACATTGGTCTTTTCTTTGCACCAATGTTTCCTTGCTCTCTGGTTTGACAGCTTTTTCAATAGACAATCGTTACTTCCACAACACACATCTTTATTGACCTCTATTCGGATTTGCTTTCAATAGAATTTTTCTACATATGTTGAGTTAAACAAGTACTAATGCCCCCAAACTGTTATTGGTTCCGACAGTAACCACAAGAAAAAACTTCATAGCGATAAACAATGGTTCTAATCACATTCAAAGCTATGCGCAAGAAAAGGCGATTGCTCATGCATCGAAATGACAGTTGCCTTCTCCATACATGAATGTTTGTTCATATCGGTATTCAATCCATTAACCTGTTCATCATTTCATGCGCGGAAGTAAACATAGTCCTCAGAAATTATTCAATGATATGAATAACGTTAATCTTCTTATGAGCTAACACAAACAAGCAATCGGAAACTCTCATATAATGAATTCAGGGAACTTTACAGTTATGTCCGCACTCGCAATCATACATATTAATTCTCTTAATCATACAGATTAATTCTCTTCACATAAGATAATCATTCAAAAATCCTCTTTGTTTAGCAATCAAAAGCTTGCGCAATAAAGCTCATTTCAATTTTGAAATGCCCTTACCTCAGATTCTTTGTATTAAACTTTGAATTCAGATATGAGAACAAGGCATAACAGTAAGCATTGTTACAAATTCCGTACAGCATAGAGTTTTGAAAAGCTTTGTGGAGACATGAACCAAAGCTTAATGAATGTATAGGTTAACTGAAAAATAGTGCGCAAAATACTATTTTACTCACACGCATATATATGCATCTAAATAGCTCTCAGATCGTCGCATGGACTATGTAAACTTGCTGCAGTAAGAAGACAAGCTATGAAAAAGATTATGAACATACATGGCGATTCCCATGGTCACCTCAATCTATCAGAGATTTTTCATAAGTAGAACGATGAAGATAGTCGTGGTCCTCCAATTCTTTCCAATCGCTCCTACCTTCCTCCCAAACTCTCTCTCTTTGAGTATCAGGCGCTAACACACCTCTTCATCTGTAAGGATCCTCTCCTCTCTCTTGCTCTCTGCTACGAGCGTCTCCCTCTTACTCTCTGCGAGCGTCTCCCCCTTACTCTCTGCTGCGACTGTCCCCTCCGATGAACACGAGAAGAAGATTTTCCTGGCGCAGCCTCCTTCTTTTATATAAGTCCAAACCAAAGGCAGTGTCGGCCTTCATCCATGCCTCCCCACGTATCTCCATATGTCCTTCTTTCCTTGATGCAAAGTCGGCCTCTATCTTCGAGATTTCAGCGCACCCCCTTCGTTAGTTGAAGGTGTTGTACCTTTTCCTTGTGAGTCACAGCTTGCATGAGATAACTCCCACGTTGATCAGCGATCCAGAAATTGCACTATAGTATGTGTTTTCATGCATACTAACACATGTAATACTTTCCATTCTACTTTTCCTTCATGTAAGTGATCAACAATAGAATGCATCATCCATTTTATGGAATATCGCTATAAATTTCTCTTCTCTTAGGACGGAACCTTCATCATCACAATCGTCTTTCCCTTCAGCTCTGTCATTTTTAGCATTTTCTAGTATTGATGGTTGAGTGTTGGAACCAGACCCTTATTAGACAAGATATGTCCATTCGATCCATGCCCATTGAAGATCTCCAAGAAGATACTCTTCTCTGCTCTACACCTTACTCCACTAGCTTCATATATAATAGAGCGAATTATTTTTTTGTGTTTTGACTTCCAAGTAAGGAGAGTATTTCTCTCCGACATCCACCCCCACCAAACATGTGCTTCCTCCGGATGCGCCAAACTAAGACCTGTTTTCTGCTTAATGATAAAAGTCAATTTCATAGCATATATATGTGCATGGGTTTTAAAATCAAAGTGCCTTATGCAGGGCTGTGTAATTAGCCCTATAAATGCATACTTTAAAATGCATAGAGAATAAATATGGTGCAATGAGTAAGGTAAAAGGTTTTTGGATGGTGAGGCTTGTGCACTCACTCACATACATAGCAATGTGAAAATACATTCATCCTTACAATCACTCGTATGTGCATGGGTATAGATCAGATCGTGCCTTGATGCATGGTCATGTAGTGTGACCCTACCACATGCATACTTTAAGTGCATTTTAAAAATTATGGTGCATAAGAGGTAAGAGCTTTTGATGAAGAGGTTTTCTATCTCCTATAATTAGAATTTGCTCATAGATTTCATCATGCATGTTACAATGGAGATTGTTGCAAATGAACGTGCACCTAAGGAAAAACTCAACATGTGTTTGTACATAATTTGATGCATACTTTAAATGCAAAGTGAAACAAAATGGTGCAAAACTGGAAGTAATAGGTTTTTCATATTCTACTCTTGAAGAAAAACTTGGTTGTCAATAAACTCCCATTCTTCATCCTGAACCTGAAAAATAATTCATCTTGGAAAAACTTGTGAAAAACATAACTATTAGCCAATTTAAATCAAATATATCAATTCAAGATAATACTTATGGATAACCCATC
Source organism: Ceratopteris richardii (assembly GCA_020310875.1). Lineage (NCBI taxonomy): Eukaryota > Viridiplantae > Streptophyta > Polypodiopsida > Polypodiales > Pteridaceae > Ceratopteris > Ceratopteris richardii. Next base: position 189,732,740 of record CM035418.1, on the reverse strand, counting down.
TGTAAAAACCAAAGTAACATTAAGTCAGATTTTGTAGCTTTCATCAAATCGTCTTTTCTTGCTTGACCTGCATTAAACCACTCAAAACATTGATTAGAAAAGCAATATTTGCATCATTAATGAAATTCATAATTTTAGTTTTGTAAAACAATTCTGATATAAATACCTTTTTGATAAGGAAGTAGGTTATAACTCCCACTCATAATTATCTTTTGATGAGGGAGAGATAAAACTCCCGTACTCGTGCTCATAATTATCTTTTGTTTAGGGAGAGATAAAACTCCCGTGATCGTGCTCGTAATTATCTTTTGTTTAGGGAGAGATAAAACTCCCATTCATGTGTGCTTTTAATTTTGAGGAAGAACACTACAAAACTCCCTTGCATGTGTGTTTTTAATACAAAACATCAAAAATTTCTTGCATACATAACTCATTTTTTCTTTTAATGGTTTTAGTTGATTTATTCATATTTTGTGTAATTTGTTTGATAATGTTTTCAAAAACTTCTTGTTCTTTTTCATCAAAACTTGTCGCATTGTTTGCATTCTCATTTGCATTACTTAGTTGTTTAGTTTTCTCAATTTTCCCTTTAGTATTAGATTGATTGCTAGTTTCAAGGCTCACTTGTTCTTCTATCTTTTTAATTTTCTCATCTTCAAGTATTTGATCATTCAGTAAGGATTTTTGCTCAATTAATGTATTATGAAATTCTTCTATTTTTTTCTGGTTTCTCATAAGTTGCTCTTTCATACTCTTGTTTATCATTTTGTTTATCATTTGTCTGACTATCTTGCATCATCTCTTCATCGTGGATTATTTATTTCTGTTTGGATATTTATCATATTTTTAACCGATCGATGCCTAATGTCTTGATCAATAGTTTTTGTGTTATTATCACGTTTTACTCTCCAGTGTTTTTTCACTTGTTTGTTTGATCTTGATCAGACTTGTTTTTGCTCAAAATTATTTATCATTCCACCTCTACCTAGGTTCAAGTGTAAAGGATTCTTAGTATGATAATCACATATTTTATGTTTACTTTCTAGTATCAAGTGTTGCCTACATGCTTTCTCATAGGCCATACAACTCCTATAAGTATGACCTAGTTGCTCACACCAAAACCATCTTACAGTTCTCTTTGGTCTTTGCTGTAAAGCCCTAGGATCAACTCTTCTATGATCGGGTAAAGGGTTTTGGTCAATAGAAGACATAGATATACTTTGAACTCGTACTTGATATCTATCTTTGCATTCACATGTAGCACTTTCGTGTATTTGATTGTTTAACCTTTCAATGTTCTCTTTTAAACTTGCAACTTCATGATCAATAGTTTTGAATGAAGAAATTTCTTTTACATGATTTGCTAATGTTTCCATATGTTCATTTAAATTTGAAAGTTCATAATGAAGAATTCCTTCTAAGTTCCTAAACTCGTGATCAAATTGAGTATCTATTGACTTAAGAGTTGCATTGAAATCAGATACTAGTATAGTTAAGATTGAAAGAAACGAGTTTAAGGACTCAAACTTGGAATTAAGCTTTAAATCTATAGATGAAATTAATCGTGCTTCCATATCATGCAGAAGGTTTTCTACATTAGAATTCATTTTGGTTTAACTATGTGCAAGCAAGGAGAATTCAAATACAAATACCTGGAATTTGTTTTCTATCGGATGTACCTGAGTTGCAATGCCATTGTTCACGTCGCGTTCACCAGTTTGTCGGCGCGGAAGCGATGGTCGCTGGATCAGGGCGACCGCCAGAAATACGACGCACGCGGGGTGCTTAAAGCAAACTCAGGTAAAAAGAGAAAATTCAATTATATGATTAGTAGCTTGATTCAATTCAGTTTTTCATAGTTGTTCCAAGCTCCTTCATAAATAATTCAGAAACATTTGCAAGATATCAAAATTGCAATAAAATTTCACTAATAACTTGTAAAAGTTTGCAAGTTCTAGACGTCTTCTTCAACAAAATCTCAGCTTCTTTTTAAATTAATGAAAAGCTTTCTCATTGCACATGAACTCAAATAGGGAATTTAACTACTCTTGGACTCACACCATGTGTGATCAATTCGTATCTTCATTTCCAACACTCAAAAGAAGTTGATTAAAGCAATGAAGTTGGATGGATGATGTCAATGAAACGAAAGGTTTGATTCTCGCGTTATATACAAGAAAGTATTCAAAGTCTCATATTCCTTCAATTTCTACATTCATGAAAACCGTGAGAGTAGACTTGAATTGAATTCATGTTCACAATAGTATATTCTGAATCAAAAAACAAATGTGATTCTCAAGTTCATAAGTAAGAACCATAGATTTTCTGTCGAATTTGACTCCCTGAATAATTTATTAGGACAACTGTAAATTTGACACATCGATTGCAATATAACGCACGAGGAGCTTATCTTTCTTAGCAGACTATGAAAAACATTTAAGTGTTCAAGTCTGAAAGCAATACAGATTAATATTATTCAAAGCTACAGTCAATGGTATTAAGCTCGGCACCTATTGCAAACATCTTGAAACAGAAGATGATGGAAGTAAACGTTTAGAGATTGTTTTACAGAGTGCACGCCCCTAATCCTTAAGCTTTAAGCTATGCAAGAAAATCAACACGGAGATTCATTCCCAGTCGAATTAATCTATTCTTTTGACAGAAGCAGAAGTAAAATATACAATAAACTCATAGTTTCGGAGTGATGTTGCCACATCAAAGTATAATACTTCATCGATTTGAATATTTCATGGTGAACACTAATGGATGCAGGCAAGACGACCTATATAAGATTTGTTCACTATGCATTGATCGAAAAAGAAAACAGATAAAGTTGGAGCAATTTTTGATAATAACACAGAAAATTGAAACTTCATGTGATGGAGAGTTTTACATAAAGAAGGAAGTAACAGATATTGCTCAATCTACACATGACTAAATCTAAAAAAACTCTTCCGTTTCTTAGCGTTTCTACATTGGTCTTTTCTTTGCGCCAATGTTTCCTTGCTCTCTGGTTTGACAGTTTTTTCAATAGACAATCGTTACTTCCGCAACACACATCTTTATTGACCTCTATTCGGATTTGCTTTCAATAGAATTTTTCTACATATGTTGAGTTAAACAAGTACTGACGCCCCCAAACTGTTATTGGTTCCGACAGTAACCACAAGAAAAAACTTCATAGCGATAAACAATGGTTCTAATCACATTCAAAGCTATGCGCAAGAAAAGGCAATTCCTCATGCATCCAAATGACAGTTGCCTTCTCCATACAGGAATGTTTGTTCATATCGGTATTCAATCCATTAACCTGTTCATCATTTCATGCCCGGAGGTAAAGATAGTCCTCAGAAATTACTCAATGATATGAATAACGTTAATCTTCTTATGAGCTAACACAAACAAGCAATCGGCAACTCTCAGATAATGAATTCAGGGAACTTTACAATTATGTCCGCACTCGCAATCATACATATTAATTCTCTTAATCATACAGATTAATTCTCTTCACATAAGATAATCATTCAAAATCCTCTTTGTTTAGCAATCAAAAGCTTGCGCGATAAAGCTCATTTCAATTTTGAAATGCCCTTACCGCAGATTCTTTGTATTAAACTTTGAATTTAGATATGAGAACAAGGCATAACAGTAGGCATTGTTACAAATTCCGTACAGCATAGAGTTTTGAAAAGCTTTGTGGAGACATGAACCAAAGCTTAATGAATGTATAGGTTAACTGAAGAATAGTGCGCAAAATACTATTTTACTCACACGCATATATATGCATCTAAATAGCTCTCAGATCGTCGCATGGACTATGTAAACTTGTTGCAGTAAGAAGACAAGCTATGAAAAAGATTATGAACATACATGGCGATTCCCATGGTCACCTCAATCTATCACAGATTTGTCATAAGTAGAACGATGAAGATAGTCGTGGTCCTCCAATTCTTTCCAATCGCTCCTAGCTTCCTCCCAAACTCTCTCTCTCTTTGAGTATCAGGCGCTAACACACCTCTTCATCTGCAAGGATCCTCTCCTCTCTCTTGCTCTCTACTGCAAGCGTCTCCCCCTTACTCTCTACTACGCACCCCCTTCGTTAGTTGAAGGTGTTGTACCTTTCGTTGTGAGTCCCAGCTTGCATGAGATAACTCCCACGTTGATCAGCGATCCAGAAATTGTACTATAGTATGTGTCGTCATGCATACTAACACATGTAATACTTTCCATTCTACTTTTCCTTCATGTAAGTGATGAACAATAGAATGCATCATCCATTTTATGGAATATCGCTATAAATTTCTCTTCTCTTAGGACGGAACCTTCATCATCACAATCGTCTTTCCCTTCAGCTCTGTCATTTTTAGCATTATCTAGTATTGATGGTTGAGTGTTGGAACGAGACCGTTATTATACAAGATATGTCCATTCGATCCATGCCCATTGAAGTTCTTCAAGAAGATACTCTTCTCTGCTCTGCACCTTACTCCAATAGCATCATATATAATAGAGCGAATTATTTTTTTGTGTTTTGACTTCCAAGTAAGGAGAGTATTTCTCTCCGACAGCGGCTTTGAAAAGCAAACGTGAAACTAAAAGTTGGTAACTTTTACAAAAAGCCATGGCTTTGAATAACAGAAACTGCGGTCTACAACGACCCTTATTCTAACCATTACTTTCCTAACAATAGAACCTTCTACGCAGGTTTATTTACAAGCTAAATAATAATTATTCGGATTATTGATATCCGCTCTTTCACGCCTTGCACGCTCCTCAGGAACCTTCAACTGCTATATGAGAAACATCAGACACACATTAATACATTAATAATATAACACTTTAACAATGCATTGTTCAATAATATACATCTCTCTCTCTCTCTCTCTCTCTCTCTCTCTCTCTCTCTCTCTCTCTCTCTCTCTCTCTCTCTCTCTCTCTCTCTCTCTCTCTCTCTCTCTCTCTCTCTCTATCTATCTATCTCTCTCTCTCTCTCTCTCTTCCCCCTCTGCTCCCTGCACCCGCCAGCCCCACAAACCCAGCCCCTCACCACCCCTCTCTCCTCCACAGCCCCGCGGCTCCCTCCCCCCCTCCCTCTCTCTCTCTCTCTCTCTCTCTCTCTCTCTCTCTCTCTCTCTCTCTCTCTCTCTCTCTCTCTCTCTCTCTCTCTCTCTCTCTCTCTCTCTCTCTCTCTCTCTCTCTCTCTCTCTCTCTCTCTCCCCTCTGCCCCCCGCACCCGCCAGCCCCACAAACCCCGCCCCTCACCACCCCCACCTCTCCCTCCTCCACAACACCGTGGCCCCCTCCCTCCCTCCCTCTCTTTCTCTCTCTCGGTAGGTGTTTTATTTCAGATCTTCCATGGAACAAGATGCTCAAATCCAATGTACAACTTACATATCAAAGTAAAAGTCAATATCAGCATGTGATCTCAAGACCTAAGTTTGGTTCTCTGGATGCATCCAGAAAAGGCAGAATGTGAATAGTGCCAGTGCATCTCAAAAGTCAAAATACAATTGCAAGAGGGCGACCTCCACATGGTAAGAAGGATCTGAAAGGGACTACACAAGTGTCAGTTGTAGAAGGTGATAACTAGATGGTAAAACTGAAAGGTGGAGAAATGATTGTTGCCGCCAACCATTCATGACGAATGCCTATTTTTGAGGATCCAATTCAAGATAGGTGGCATATTTGATCTACCCCGCTAACTTTGGGCAATCAATCGGCGCATGATCAGTGGACGTGAGGAATCGGCAAGGCCCTCTTGGCCTATTGGAGCCTATAAAAGCAATGGATTTGTGTTCATTTGGGATATACACACATATACATACGTATGTATAGGGGTCCTCTCTTGGCACTTTGTGGCTACAAGCCTACTATAAGAAGTCACTCTGTGGTGAGGTTACAGAGCGTGGGCTTTCCAGTGAGGGCCAATATCACTATAGTGCGAAGAGAGTGGCTTGGTTTTGTCATTTAGTGTGATTCATTGGAATTTGGTGCTCTTTCCCTTAAAGCAAGTCTTCATACTTTGTGTTGATCAATGCTAGTTTGCATCTAGTTCTGTCCATTGTACGGATTGGATAAATCCCTTTTATTGATGTTGTTTAGTTTTGGAGTGGCATGTTAGCCCAGAGCATAAACTTTTGAGCATCTCTTTTGCCTATGTTGTAATCATCTGATTCGAACTAAGGAGTGGTTGGTCTTCCATTATTGTCATTTGTCATTAATATTATCCCTAAGTATTCACAACTCTATGCAATTGTTGATATTTTCCTGCTCACAAAAGTGTTAAAGGGTATATTTCCCTAAGGAGAACCTCCCTTGAGTAGGAGAAGTACTGGAGTGCTTGGTGCATGCTCCTATTAAAAGTAGATACCCCAGTACCTCCTCTACACCATGCACACTCAAAAATTAATATTTGAAAGCTGCCCTACGCTCAATTTCACAACTAGAAGTGGCCATAATAAGCTACTTCTTTCTCAACAAAGATATGCATGACCTAGGAAGCATCAAGTAAAAACCAGTGGTGGGCACACACTATTTAGATATATTGAAAACAAAGTATGGCTGAAACTATGTGCTTAGATACATTGAAACCTGCTAGTGCATATTATTCCAAAGCTAGTATACATAAATGTATAGAACATTTCTTCCTGATTCTACACTTGACTTCATGCTTTGAGCTTGAGTTTTTTCTTCACTTCTTCATTTCTTGGCTTCATGTAATCATCCATTGATTATTTTCTTTCTGATTACCTCCACCTTCTTTATACCTGCCATCTCTTTAAACCTTTGTAACTTTGGTCCATCCAAGCTTTTTGTTAGCATATCTTCCACTTGCTCTTTTATTGGTGTATACATGACTTCAATTTCTTTATCAAGCACCTTTTCTCTTAAGAAATGATATTGAATTTCTATGTGTTTAGTTATGGCATGAAACACAAGATTTGCTGCTAAATATAATGAACTCATATTCCCTCCAAATATGATTGGAACACTCTGAGCAATTCCTGGACTTTTTAATAGAGTCTTCAACCAAATTACTTATTTTGCACCTTCCACCATTCCTTTGTATTCAGCTTCTGTGGACGACAATGCAACTGTATGTTGCTTCTTTGAGCACCAAGAAATTAGCTTATCTCCAACATAACACAAGTAACCATGAGTGAATATTCTATCATCTTAATTACCTGCCCAATCTACATCACTAAACACTTTGAGTATAGTATTAGAAGTGAATCTATAATACAAACCTTCATTCAGAGTCCCTTTGATATATCTTAACACTCCTTCTGCTGCAATCCAATGATTTGCTTTGGCAATGCATGAATTGAGATAAGATATCAATTGCATATGAAAGATCTGGTCTTTTCAAGGTAGCATAGATTAAATTACCTACCAAGCTCTAATATGTCTTCATGTCCTTGAACTCTTATCCTCCATACATGCTTAATTTATGATTAACCTCCAATGGTGTGGTTGAAGGTTTACAATTCTCCATGTTAAACTTCATCAGAAGATTCTTCAGATACCTTTACTGTGTAACATACACGCCATGTTGAGTGTATATCATCTCCATCCATAGAAAGTAAGAAAAGTTTCCCCAATCACTTATCTTGAACTCATTTTCCATTTGCTTCTTGAGCTCCTTGATTCCTGGAGCATCTGTACCTATGAAAATAATGTAATCAACATAAATACACACATAAATGTATCTATCTCATTTGCTTTCACTAGAAAACTACTATCTACCTTTGAAGCTTGGTATGCAAGTTCATTCAAGAACTTGACCAATCTGTAATTCCATGCCCTTGGAGCTTGCTTTAAGCCATACTTCTTTGAAACCCTTTGGTTGCTCCATGTATACTTCATCTGCAATAGATCCATTCAAAAATACATTCTTTACATCTAATTGAGATAGCTTCCAACCTTTACATGTACCAATAGCAACTATAGTTGTGATTTTAGACATCTTAGCCACTGGACTAAAGGTTTCATCATATTCCACTCCATGTATTTTGGCACATCCTTTGACCACAAGTGTAGCCTTGTATCTAGACACTTTCCCATCTGCAAACCTCTTTGTCTTATACACCCACTTGCATCCAATTACTTTCTGATTCTTTGCTCTTGGCACCAATTCCCATGTCTCATTCTCAAGTAGAGCATCATACTCTTCTTGCATTGCTTTTTCCCAATTTTCCTTTGCTTGAGCTTTCATATGTGAATGGGTCTTCATCTGTGTTTACAATGTAAGCATAATCTTTGGTAGTCAAAAAAGAAGTATCATAAGTATACCTGATAGGTTGTTTTCTATCTCTTGATGATCTTCTAATTTCTGCACTTCTTGAAGTCTCTCCTTGATTTTTTTCTGGATCAAACCTTGGTCTATCTTCATAATTGTCTTGCATTTCATTTCTACAAACATCATCATCAATATCTTCTTCATATACCTTCATCTTTGGATTTCCTTTCATTTTTATTTCTTCAAGATCTATGCACACATTGTTTCATCCTGTAAAACATAAGTTTTGCTCATCAAATATGACATCTCTTGAAACAAGAAATTGTTTTGCGGATGGACTCCACAACCTGTATCCCATTTGTTTATCATCATACCCAATGAATACAAACTTTTCTGCTTTAGGTTCTAGCTTATGTCTCAATTGAGATGGAACATAAGCATATGCCAAACATCCAAATATTTTGTAGTGATCAAGAGCAGGTTTCTTACCCCACCATGCTTCATAAGGATTCCTTTCCTCCAAAGATTTTCAAGGCCATCTATTCACAAGATAAGTTGTAGTATGAAGCCCACATATAATTAGGACACCTCTTTTCCTTCATCATCGATCTTGCAAACTTTACAAGAGTTATATTTATTCTTTCTACAACTCCATTTTTTTGTGGGGGGTACCTGCAGGTCGCTTCTCTTTTTATACCTGCATTCCACATATAATCATCAAATTATTTAAAACATATTCCCCCCCTCCATGTGATCTCAATCTCCTGAGCTTTTGTCCTGTAATTATTTCTACATAAGCATGGTAGTGTTTAAATGTCTCAAATACTTCAAATTTATTCTTGATTACATATAGAGTAATCCACCTTTTTTGCATCATCAACAAATATCACATAATGCCCTGACCCATTTATGTTATAGCTCTTTGAAGGAGCCCACACATCTGTATGAACCAATTCAAGCATTTTTTAATACATGTATCCTTGCTTATTGTATGATTTCTTGTGAGCTTTACGTAGCTGACAAGCCTCACATTTGTATATCATATGTTGAGCTTCAATATTTGGTACACCAAGCACTACACCATTCATTGTCATCTCTTTTATTCATTTTCAACAAAATATCCTAACCCCTTGTACCATAAATCCAATTGATGATGGAGAGTGTTAATCTCCAAAAGAACAAGCTACTCTTGAACTTAGAGCACCTCTATATCAAGAGTATGTTAAAAGGGGACTTCCGCCACGTCCGCTTTTAATCTCTTTCGGGTTCTTGGGGATGGTAGGGGTCTGACAATGCAGAGGCCCTTTATCTGATTTTCCCAACTTAACTCTCAAATTAAGCAGTGCGCTACTGTCTGATACTTCTTCTACACCGTATTGCTGTTCGTATTTTGGTTATTCCTTACACCATATTTAACGCAGGAATTAATGATCACAATTGCACAGACTTATTAACCTGAACATAACGTTACTGTGTTAATAAAGAATTATTGTGAGTCAACAAAGACAGAGTGACAATACTCAAAATATCTGTAATCTGCACTACGACGTCTCCACAAGGTCGCAAATCACCCAGACAGACAGTCTGGCGATCCCGTCTCCTCTACCACCAGAGAACCCGTAATGCCTCTTCATTAATAGGTAAAAGGGTTACATCACTTCTCTACGACCTTTCAGTACGTGGGTATATGAAAATATAAAATTAGAATGTGCCAATCTGGCGGCCTAACAAGTAACTCAAAACCTTCACCAATTCGGAGGATCGATACTCAATTATCAAAATTTTGAACAAACTGTGAAGAAGATGACTACACAAAAAGTCTGATGCACATAACTCTCTCATTGACTTATCAAATGTGTAAAGTTTATAATACAACTTTGCACAAGGTGTTGCCTACAATTTGCGCACCTTCTCCAAGTTAAATCATCTCAAAAGACTTAGTAGCTCTTGAGAAATGATCTCATGAAGTCACCTATGTCTAAAACTCTTCGTCTGAGAAGTCGATTTAGACACCTATAACTTCTAACACTTGGTTCTCTCAATATAGAACCGGTTTATGCAAATGATCTTAGCCATAGGTAGCTTACCTTTGAACTTAAGGAATGAGTGCTTTCTTGCTCAAAACTTTACACTGTGGAAGGAGAACTGACCGAAACATTAGCATCGAATTTTGCACCTCCTACAACTTCTGTTCTTTCCATTTACACAGGTAAATGTTCCTACACTCAATTCTCTCAGCCTGATAACAATTAGAAGCTGAAAATTTGTAGAGAGGTCAATCAACTATAGACTTAGACTTGTACAAAAGCATTGCATAAAAGATTCAACACAGAAGGAGAATACTCAGAAAGATCGGGCGCAACACTTGTTCATTTCTGGAAAAGTTTACATCTGAGTGATGAGAGAGATCCTATTCACTTCTAAAGTGTCTAATGACATCTAATTATCCTCAAAACTTGTTCTTACACATTCTCTCCTATTTTCCCCGACATTTTCTTTGTATATATAGGTAAATATTTTCAAGCTCATGACCATACAAAAGTATAAGATGAATTGACTCTAAATTAATGTACATATGTATACACATCTTCATCTTTTGGATATGCACATCCTTCATGCTTCATAACTTGATCTTTTCTACAGTCCTTGACTTCCAAACCTTCATCAAAACGTCAATTGTTGATTGCCCTGCACCAATGGGTCCCCCGCAATCATCAATTGAGGTTTTCTCTATCTTCTTTATGCTTGCCATGTCTTTGAATCTCTATAGCTTTGGTCCATCCAAGCTCATGGTTAGCATATCAGCTATCTGAACTTTTGTTGAAGTATGTATAACTTCAATTTCTTTATCCATCACCTTCTCTCTTAGGAAATGATACTAAATCTCAATATGTTTAGTCCTCGCATGAAGAACAGGATTAGCAGCTAAATACAATGAACTCATGTTGTCTCCATGAATAGTGGGTGTACTCTAAGTGATGTCAAAACTCTTCATAAGAGTCTTTAGCCATATCACTTCCTTTGCAGCTTCCACCATACCTTTGTACTCTGCTTCTGTAGATGACAAAGCAACTGTGTGTTGCTTCTTTGAACACCATGAAATTAACTTATCTCCCACATAACACAAGTATCCATAAGTTGATCTCCTATCATAAAGATTACCTGACCAATCTGTATCACTATAAATCTTGATGTTTGTATCTGATGTAAAACCATAATAAAAACCCTCTTTGAGTGTACCCTTAATGTACCTAAACACTCTTTGACCTGCAATCCAATGTTCTTTCCAAGGACAATGCATGAATTGAGACAATACCCCAACTGCATGTTACAAGTCAGGCCTAGTTAAAGTAGCATAAATCAAACTATCAACCAAACTTTGATATTGCTTCATGTCCTTGAATTCTTCTCCTCCATATCTGCTCAATTTGTGATCCACCTCCATTGGAGTAAGTGCTACCCTGCAATCATCCATTTTAAACTTGATTAACAAGTTCTTCAAGTACCTTTCTTGAGTTACATACACTCCATGTTGAGTGTATGAGATCTCCATGCCCAAGAAATATGACAAATCTCCCAAGTCACTGATCTTGAACTCTTTCTCCATTTGCTTCTTTAGGCCTTGAATGCCTTTCTCATCTGTACCTGTAAGAATTATATAATCAACATATATGCACATGTAAATGAACCCATCATCACTTGCTTAAAGAAGCAAGCTACTATCTGCTTTAGATACCTGGAAACCAAGTTCTTTCAAGAACTTCAGAAGTCTATAATTCCATGTTCTTGGGGCCTACTTCAAACCATACAAAGCTCTTTTGAGCTTACATACATGATCTGGATACCTTTCGTCTCTGAATCCTTGTGGTTGCTCCATGAAAACATCATCTGAAATATAACCATGTAAAAAAGCATTCTTCATATCTAGTGACATAACTTCCAACCTTTACATGGAGCAATTGCTATGAGTGTCCTGATAGTTGTCATCTTTGCCACAAGACTATAGGTCTCATCATAATCTACACCATATGTCTGAGCAAACCCTTTCACAACAAGTCTAGCTTTATACCTAGATACACTTCCATTTGCATACCTCTTTGTCTTGTAGACCCATTTGCATCCAATGATCTTCTGACTATTTGGTTTAGGAACCAAATCCCATGTCTGATTCTTTATCAATGCATCATACTCTCCCTGCATAGCTTTCTCCCAATTTTCCTTACCTTTTGTCTCTTCATATGTAGAAGGGTCTTCATCTGCCTTTATCATATAAGCATAATCTTTGGTGGCCAAAAAAGAAGTTTCATAGCTATACCTTGTAGGTTGCCATTTGTGTCTTGATGACCTTCAGAGTTCTCCATCCTTGAGGTTTCTGGTTCATCACATTCTGGATCAAATCTTGGTACTTCTTCGACTTCAACCTGTACTTCATTGTTCTCCTCTTCGTCAAATATCTAAACCTTTGATTTACCTTTCTTTTGATTCACAACTTCTTCATCACCTGCATGAACATTAAGTGTACCTGCATACCAAGTACCTTGCTCATCAAATGTAACATCCTTAGACACAAGAAATTGTTTTGTGGATGGACTCCACAACCTATATCCCATCTGCTTATCATCATATCCAATGAACACATATTTTTTAGCTTTTGGTTCCAATTTATGCCTCAATTGAGATGGCACATATGCATATGCCAAACATCCAAATACTTTGCAATGATCCATTTATGCTGAAATCCTTTGATGGTCCCCACACATGTGTGTGTACCAACTCAAGCTTTTCTCAATAAAACCATGCTTGGAATAAGTTTGCTTATGAGCTTTACCTAATTGACATGCCTCACATCTGTATGTCATATGTTGACCTACAAAATTAGGCAATCCAAGCACTGTTACATTGTTAACCATATCTTTAATACCTCTTTCATTGAAATGTCCAAGCCTTTCGTGCCAAATATCTAACTCAGAGATCGTATGTCCTCCATAGGTGAACAAGGCATGACCAACATTACCTTGAATCTTCAATGTGAAGAGTTTTTCTTTTTCTTCCTTGAAACAATTTGTTTATACCCATTGCTAGGGTCTTCCACAAACACTCCTTCATTAGTGAACCTAACTTCATAACCTTTTTCAACAATTTGGCCTACACTTATCAGATTCTGAGGAATTGTAGGAACATACAAAACCTTACTCAAGAGAGTACTACCATCCTTGGCCTTCACTGATCCAATTGACTTTACCTGCTTTGTATTGTCACCTTTTTGAACTACATGATTAGTTACCTTATTTTCCAAATCAATCATCAAAGCTATGTTGCCACTCAGGTGATTGCTACACCTTGAGCCAATGTAGAAGACTCTTTGGTCTTCACTTTGCCTTTCACAAGTTGCATTCATTATCAATGTTGAATCCTCCTTCTGATCTGGAGCATAATTGTAGTAGATATTGTTGTATTGTTGACTTTGGAATCCTCTACCTGCATTTCTTCCAAAGTAACCTCTACTACCTCTACCTCTGAAATTACCTCTTTCATTTATGCCACCTCTTCCTCTTGAATTAAAATTCTGATTATATCCACCATTATTTTGAGTATTATGCGAACAATCATTAGCTAAGTGATTTGTCTTACCACAAATCCAACAAGCTTTGACTCCATCTTTATTCCTCCTACCTCCTCCTCTACCTTTGCCATCTCCTCTTCCTCTTAGGAAGTTGGCTTGGCTAGTTGTACCTTCATCTTCATTTGCTTGTTGCTTACCTTTGCTATTCTTCTTCTTATCCTTTGAATACATTGCTTGACTTGCACTCTTATCACTTTCACCTTTGACATCCTGGTCAAAGGTTAGCATATGTCCTAGCAACTGATTTAAATCAAGAGTGAAATGATCAAGTGATAATCAATAGACAAAATGAATGGCTTCCATTTGTCATCACCTCTCAAACCTGTAAGGATTTGGCTTACCAATTTATCCTCCTCAATGTCTTCATCAACTGCTCCTAATGCATCTGCAATGTCCTTCATCCTTGTTACATAATCCGAGATGGATTGAGAGGCCTTCTTCTTGAATGTGGTAAATTCTGCCCAGAAGGATGCCTTCCTTGACTTTGTGGTGTTTTGGAAATGCTCCTTCAGAGAATTCCATATATCACTTGCACTTTCAAGACCTCTAATGTGAGGTAGCAAGTAGTCATTAACTGCCATGTAGATAATGCTCCTGGCTTGAGCATCTTTCTTCATCCAAGTCTTCAAATCTCATAATTCTTCCCTAGTTGGAACACTAGGATCTCTGAACTGAGGTTTTTCTTCTTCACCTGTAATATAACCTATCAAGTCTTTGCTCATAAGGTGAGCTTCCATCCTCATTGACCATGCTGGATAGTTCTCTCTATCCAACTTCTCTATTTGAAGAGAATCTCCCATCCTTTCTTCACCTATGTATTGAATTCTTCAAACTTTATGAGTAATAGATGTACCTTTACTTCGAATGAAGTTCCTTTTGATCTTCTTGAAAACTTCTGGTCTCCTTCTCAAGCTTTGCTTTCAATCTTTCATCTTTTGAACCTTCGGATGTTGAATTCTTTATAGCTACAACAGTCGGGGTCCTCCTTTCTTCAATTTTGATGCTTCCTGCTCTCATACCACTGATGGAGAGTGTTAATCTCCAAACAAACAAGCTACTCTTGAAGTTAGAGCACCTCTATATCAAGAGTATCTCAAAACCTTCACCAATTTGGAGGATCAATACTCAATTATCAAAATTTTGAACAAACTCTGAAGAACATGACTACACAGAAAGTCTGTTGCACATAACTCTCTCATTGACTTATCAAATGTGTAAAGTGTTTGATAAAACTTTGCAGAGGGTGTCCCCTATAGTTTGTGCACCTTCTCCAAGTTAAACCATTTCAAAAGACTCAGTGATCATGAGAAATGATCTCATCAAGTCACCTATGCCTAAAACTATTCTTATGAGAAGTCGATTCAGACACCTGTAACTTCTAACACTTGGTTCTCTCAATCTAGAATAAAATTTACACTATGGAAGGAGAACTGACCAAAACATTAGCATCAAATTTTGCGCCTCCTACAACTTCTCTTCTTTCCATTTACACATGTAAATGTTCCTACACTCAATTTTCTCAGCCTGATCACAATTAGAAGCTAAAAATTTGTACACATGTCAATCAACTATAGACATAGACTTGTACAGAAGCATTTCACAAATGGTTCAACAAAGAAGGATAATACTCAGAAAGATCGGGTGCAACATTTCTTCATTTCTAGAAAATTTTACATATGAGTGATGATAGAGATCCTATTCATTTTTAAAGTGTCTAATGACATCTAATTCTCCTCAAAACTTGTTCTTACACATTCTCTCCTATTTGCCCTGACATTTTCTTTGTATGTATAGGAAAATGTTTACAAGCTCATGACCATACAAAAGTATGTGAACTGACTCTAAATTAATGTACATATGTATACACATCTTCATCTTCTGGATATGCACTTCCTTCGTGCTTCATAACTTGATCTTTTCTTCAGTCCTTGACTTCCAAACCTTCATCAAAACTTCAATTGTTGATTGCCCTGCACCAACAATTGAGACATCTTTTGACTTACATAAGTAAACAATGCATGTCCCACATTACCTTGGACTTTGAGAGTGAATAATCTTCCTTCCTTTTTTCCTATAACAATGCTTTTATATCCTTGACTTGGATCTTCAACATAAACAACATCACTTCTAAATCTGACTTGATATCCCTTCTCAACAATTTGCCCTACACTTATTAGGTTTTTAGGAATTGTTGGAACATAATGTACCTTGCTTACAAGTGTGGTTCCCCTCTTTGTCCTCACTAATCCAATTCTCTCAACTTTGTGTTTGGTGTTGTCTCCTGTTTGAATTGTATGTACATTCACTTTAGCTTCCATATCAATCGTTAAGGAGATATTGCCACTCAGATGATTGCTACATCATGAGTTAATATAAGACACCATTTGATCTTCATTGAATAGTTCATGTGTTGCATTCAAGATAAGAGTCAAGTGTTCCTTCTGACCTTAACCATAATTGTAATAGGTGTTGTTATAGGATTAAGTTTGGAAACTCCTTCCTCCTTCTCTAGCAAATGAGGTCCTACCACCTCTTCCTCTAAAATTACCTCTTTGATTTTTGCCTCCTCTTCCTCTAGGACTGAAATTCTGATTATGACTTCCACCATTTTGATTATTATACCACCAATCATTTGCCAAATGATTTTTTCTTCCACATATCCAACAAGCTTAACCATTTTCTTTATTCTTACCTCCTCTACCTTTACCTCTGAAATTCGTCTTCCCTTTCATGAAGTTTAATTTGCTTGAAGATCCTTCTTCATCATTTGTTTGCTTGCCTTTAGCATTCTTCTTGTTGTCCTTTGAATACATTGCTTGAATTGAACTTCTATCATTTTCTCCTTTAATGTCCTGCTCAAATGTCAGCATATGTCCTAACAATTGATTAAGATCAGGATTAAAATGATCTAATGATAATTATGTAGACAATATGAAAGGCTTCCACTTCTCATCTCCTCTTAGACCTATAAGTATTTGCCTTACCAACTTGTCTTCTTCAATTTCTTCGTCTACGGCTCCCAAACTATCTGCAATGTCCTTCATCCTTGTAACATAATCAGAGATTGTCTGAGAACCTTTCTTCTTGAAAGTTTTAAATTCAGCCCATAGTGAAGCCTTCCTCGATTTGGTTGTATTTTTGAAATATTCTTCGAAAGCATTCCATACATCTACTGCACTTTCTAATTCTCTAATGTGTGGTAGAAGATAATCATTTATTGCCATGTAAATGATGCTCCTAGCCTGAGCATCTTTCTTCTTCCAATTCTTCAATTTTGCAAGTTCTTCTCTTTTTGGAACACTTGGATCCTTAAACTCAAGCTTTTCTTCTTCTCCTATGATAAAGGATATCAAATCTTTGCTCATGAGGTATGCTTCCATCCTCATGGACCATGCTGGATAGTTCTCTCTATCTATCTTATCAATCTACAAGCTTTCTCCCATCTTTTGACTTCTATGTCTGCAATTACTAAGATTTATGGTGATATAATATACCTTTTATATGAAGCCTTAATCCTTCTTGATCCTTTGAACTTGTGTTTTGTTCTTCTTCAGATTTTCTTCAAGATTTTACCCTTTCCTCCTTCAATTCACAAGATCTTTCATATCTGCAACAGTCAGGGTTCTTCTTGCTTCTTCCTCACCTTGATTTGATGTTTTGGCTCTGATACCACTGTTGGAGACCTTTAATTCTCCAAATTTCTGATCTATGTTGATTTAAGAACTCCTCTGTATCAAGAGTAAACCAAACTTTACACAAACTTTGAAGTTTAATAAGAAATACTTTTCTATATGAAGTTTCATTCTTTAGAAATGCATTTCAATTCTGCATATGACTTTGATCTTAATCATTCAAAAGATGCACACATATTCATACTACCTTTGCACAATCATAATGATCATTAGTTCTTCAAAAGGACCATCAGATTTCTAATTTTCTCACTTAGATCAAACCTATGTCAAAAACTGCCTTCCACGAATGGCGACTTTGAAATGATCAACTTCTTAAGTTGATTTCTTTCAGAACCTAACCCGTTTTGCTAAATGCTTTTAGAAAAACACTTCCTTACCTTGTATCTTAGATTTTGAATCCTCAAATATAAAAAACGTTGCACTGCACACTAAGATCCAAGCAAATCTCTGAGCAGCAAAATGCACGATTCTAAGAACTTCACTTGCAGACTTCTACATATGAATGTTCCTACTAGTCATACACACAACCTGAAGAGAATTAGATCATCAAACTTTGTTCATAGCTAGATTAGCTTCTGAACTAGATGTGTACAAAAGATTTCTTGATCCACATGATGAGGCCCAGAGAATTCTAGGAAAGACTAGTTGCTAACTCACGAGAAAACTCTCTACACATCTATCTCTTAGAAAACATGAAATCTATTGACTATATTTTCATCTATCCTTCATCTCTATTCTATGTCACAACTATACATGAGTGTATATATACATATGAGTATGAAATCGTCACTAAATCAAATTATTTTGAACTATTTTTCAAAAGCTAGTATACATAAATGTATAGAACATTTCTTCCTAATTCTTCTGCACTTGACTTCATGCTTTGAGCTTGAGTCTTTTCTTCAAATCATTCCTAGGCTTCATTTCCTCATCCATTCATGATTGTCTTGCTCCAACATTAGGTTTGTTTTTCCAATTCTTAAATTGATTTACTAAGAATCAAATGGTGTTTTATTCGAAGGCAAGCTAGAGGGAAATCGAAAAAGCTACAAAGAGCACTTGTAGAAAGAAATATTCAATTGAAAGTTATGAAAGCTATGCATGATACATGGTGGGTTGCACATAAAGGTTTTTTGTTCACATATAAAAATGCCATAGAAACTATTGGGGTCAAAGAATGTACGTCAATCTAAGTCACTATGCGGTACATGTATTACGTGTCAATTTAATTCATTTGTTAAACATAGGTAGACATTTTATCCTTCTCATCATCCTTGAAATCATTACAAGTAGGTAATAGGCATTTTAATCATTTCTAAAAGAATAGATAAATATAGATATATTGTACTTATAAGAGAACATTTCACAAACCATGTAGAAGGTGGAGCAATATGATTTAAAATGACATTTAATGTATGAATTTTTTTACTTGCAGATGTTATTTTTAGAATTGGATACATAGAGAAAGTAGTTGATGAAGAGGAAGAATTAGATCTAGGCTAAGGAATTCTTTGCATGTCATCATTTTCGTTTTTCTGTTAGAACTACTTATAACCATGAGGTTAATGCAAAAACAGAAAGAGATGATCCATTTATTTCAAAGGCAATCTCTAAACGTGTAATGTATACTTTTTTTTGTGAGTGTAGGTTGATATGATGAATTTTACAAAGACTTTAGGGTATATGCTTGTTGAATTAATGCACTTACAAAAGCCAATATTTCCTATTCATACTCACATGCCTACATGGTGTACTTTACCTCGGAATGACAATCTATTCAGTGTTGATGTCTTGGCTTTAAAAATTAAATTATAAAAAAGACAAATTTTGTAAATACTTAAAAGCAAAATCTAATTTGGTATATCAAAAAACTTTGATCCTTAGGTCATTTTCAGAGTGTATGAAAATGGAACATATGCTATAAGAGAGTTAGATGGGACTCCACTAAGAGATTTGATTGCAAGCCAAAGGACTATGTTGTTCAAAAGAAGGAATGAAAACGAATATTTGATGGATGAAGATATGCTTGAAGATAAAGTAGGTTGGAATTGTGGATTTCTTTTTCTTATGTTTCTTTTGATTAATTTCTTTCCATTGCATTTCATGTCTTACATTCATTTAAGATTAAAAATTTGAAAAATGATGACCTTAAATTAGAAAAATAAAAATTTTAACTTAAGAAGAAAGGTATGTACTTGAAGTTTGTAATTAAATAAATAAATGAAGATCAATGCATGAGTATGATAACCTTCTTTGCAAGTTCAAAGTATGAGTATTGTTTTGGATGAAAAGCTTTTGTAGTTGAAGTTCTACTTTTGCTTCTGGATTCTTCTAGATCTCGACTATGAATGAGGGGTTAAGGCTTTGCTGTACAAACAAAAAAAAAATTAAATACTTTGAATGGAAATGTTAAGGTTCTTCCACCGTAAAAAATTAGAAGATACAATTATGAATGTGCACATTAATTTTTGTTGATTTAACAAATTGATTTCTTAAAGAAAAGAATATTTGAAGATAAAAATGAAAATTTTAGATATGTTCTTAAAACACGTCCAAATTTGTTCTATTTCCTATATTCTTTATAAATTCATGAATGAGTAGAATTAGTAGTATTTCCTATATCATTTACAAATTCATTGCATACAATTATTTACACAAAGTTATTATTCAATTCGCAAGAATAGAAGAGAAAGATTGTTTCTTGAAGGCATTTCTAAATTTAAAAGTGGTAAATTCAACCTGGTTTCCATGTATTGAACAAAGATTGTATAGTTCGAACTAGGAAAAATTTAAACTAAATAATGCAAGAGGGGTCACTTGCATATCTAGGATATCATTTTTAACAATCCATTTGCAATATTTAGAAATCCAAAAAGGAAATTTTGATACTCATTCTAGTTATTATGATTTGAGATTGGCCCATGAAGGATGATTGTGCAAGTTTAGTAGTGGTGAATGGCATAAAGATTCCCCCTTTATATTGTTGAAGCGAAAATTTTAAATCATGGAAAGGGGATGAAGAAGGTCAAGAATGAATGGAAAATAAGTTTGGAAGAAATTGAAGAAAGAAACAAGACTCCATGGAATGCTCTATGAATGATTAATTGTTGGAGTTCAAGGATTTCAGAAATACACTAACAACATGAGGAAGAAGAAGAAACTTGGAGAAGAGAAAAATATAGAATGTATTACCAAGTGAATGTAAAACAATAAGTGATCCCTTCAGGTTATAGTCGTACATACAAAACAAGGGAAAAGAGCCTCCTCAAAAGGGCAAAAAGAACCTCGACAGTCCTAAGTATGTTCAGACACATCACTACCAAAACATTTCAACAAGAAAAAAATATCCCCCTTAAGGGGATGCAATGAGCAAGCGGTTGGAACTCATGTATTAGGAAGTACCAAGCTATGTGCAATGAGATCAATTCATAGAGCCTTTGTGAAAAGGTCTACAACATTATCATGTGTGGGAGCATAAGCCAAACTCATCTCTCTAGTAGAGAACCTCTCCATGACATAATGATATTTCATTGCAATGTGCTTAGTAGGAGCATCGACCACAAGGTTCATCGGAGCTTCCAATCCACTATGATTGTTAGTGATGATGGTGGTGGTAGAAGATTGATCAACACACAAATCAACCAAGAAAGTAGTTGAGCTACACACACTCAAAAATTGATAATTCAAAGCTGACCTATGCTCAACTTCACAACTAGAAGTGGCCAGAGTAAGCTACTTCTTTCTCAACCAAGATATGCATGACTTGGAAAGCATCAAGAAAAAATCACACATAGACACACAAATGTCATAACAACAAGCCCATTTGTAGTGATAAAAAACATGTAAATCTAGCTATAATGATCCCCCCAGGATACAACAATTCAATTAGTTGTGTACTACCCAAGTAGCAAAGGGTACACTTAATAGCATGTTAATGTCTGACATCTAGGCAATGCATAATCATGCTCAACAAAGAGGCCAAAAATAGAATATCAAGTTGATTTATGCATGCATAAATCAAGTATCCAACAATGTGCTGATAGAAAACAACATCAAATGCATCCCCAACATCATGAAGACTTAACTATAAACCTATTTCGATAGGAGTGGCAATAGTTTTGCAATCTTCAAGGCAAAAAAGCTATGATAATTTTCCAATATATTATGTTTGACACAAATCTACTCCCCCATCAACTTGCATAAACTGAATGCCCAAATAATGATGTAGATTATCCCACTCTAATATGTCAAAAGAGGCATGAAAACAAGTCTTAAATTCAGTAATATGCTTCTCAGTATTCATCACTAATTAGAATGCATTTGTTGTGCATGATGCATATGATAGTCTTTGCTTTGAGAAATCTAATATAATAAAGCAAGTGTATGATCTAGGGATCTGGACGATTCAGATGGAATTGAAATTGGAAACCATTTGTTCATCCGTGTGTATGATCAAAGATCTCGAGTTTAGACTTACTACGAGCTCTTATGCTCTTGTGAACAAGTGATCCACTTAGCTTAGTGGTTAAGTCTCAAGGATGTGAAGGAGGAGGTCTTGGGTTCAATCCCCATGGGAGACATGGGGAGAGTATTTTTCCCAAAGAGATCTAGAGCCTTCTAGAAGCATCCACCTGAGTTAACTCGAGTTAACTTGGACACTTGGTGCACATGCAGTTACATGGCCGACACATGCATGGTTAGTATCCATCTACCCAAAAAGGTAGTCCATTGGAGAGAGCTATATATAGAGGCATTTGGTTGGGAGGAGAGTCATCTCTCTAGCATGTGGTGGTGGTCGAAATCCTTGTTACATCTATCTAGGATGTTTGATTTAGTTACCTGGTTCTATCCGGCTAACCCTTCACTTTTATGAAAAGAATCATATACCATATCCGATTCAAATCCAAAAGATTCGGAAAGCGGAAAGAAAGAAGTAAAGCTTTGTTCAACAATTCAAACTTCAAAGATAACAAGTTCAAGATTGACTTATTCATTTGAGTTTGCTTCAACTTATAGCATAAATGATCTCCTAGAGTCCAATATACTCTAGAAGAGAGAAGTTAGGAATTGCTCAGTAGATTGACAATTCCCAAGAACGTTTACCTCAAGACTTTGAGAAAAGTATCCTAAATTGAAAAATATTCATTCTGAATTTGAATTGGTCAAGTTACAGCTGACTCAAAGCAAAATGGTAAACTTTCTATTAGAGTTCGCATAGGATTTTTAAACTCATTAGGACAAAGTAGTCCTCTAGTCGATTAAAAAAAAAACAAATCAAGCAACTGTTCTATAGGAGTTAACCATTGTACAAACATCCAAGTTAGATGTTTGGGACAACCAAACTTCACGTTTTCCAAACCAAATTCAAAGTGAATCAAGAGTTCTCAAAGTTTTACGATGCATAAGAATCCCGCCTTCATTACTAAGTCCATGCAGCAGTCATGCCCAAAAATGGACTAGTAATTTGAATCCACCCAGTTCACATGTTTATGCCTAGATCGCATATTGAGAAATTATGAATTGGTCAAGGATTTTTTTAGATCCACCCTTATTATTCTTTCACTAGTTTGTACTTTTTCAAGTTCATCAAAGTGCAAAACAATATAGTGCTTTGAATCATTTGGGTAGAGACGCCACCACACAGATGAGACATGTTCTTCTACTTCTAGAACATGACCATGTTCTTCCAGTTTTAGAACCTGAGGCTTGAGGGTTTCCTACAATAGATATATAGCTCTATTTTGGAGGACAAAAATATTTTCCAAGGGGGGAAGAATGTGATAAAGTAAGTGTATGATCTAGGGGTCCAACCGGTTCAGGCGGATTTGATTTGGACACCATTTGGTCATCCCTGTGTATGACCAAAGATCTCGAGTTTAGACTTACTAGGAGTTCTTGGTTGTTCTTGTGAACAAGTGATCCACTTAGCTTAGTGGTTAAGTCTCAAGGATGTGAAGGAGGAGGTCTTGGGCTCAATCCCCATGGGGAACATGGAGAGAGTATTTTGCCCAAAGAGATCTAGAGCCTTCTAGAAGCATCCACTTGAGTTAACTTGAGTTAACTTGGACACTTGGCGCACATGTAGTTACATGGCCAACACATGGATGGTTATTATCCACCTACCCAAGAAGGTAGTACCTTAGAGAGAGCTATATATAGAGGCATTTGGTTGGGAGGAGAGTCATCTCTCTAGCACGTGGTGGTCGTAATCCTTCTTCTCTTGCATCTACCTA
The DNA here is from genome assembly GCA_020310875.1 of Ceratopteris richardii. Lineage (NCBI taxonomy): Eukaryota > Viridiplantae > Streptophyta > Polypodiopsida > Polypodiales > Pteridaceae > Ceratopteris > Ceratopteris richardii. Next base: position 189,708,953 of record CM035418.1, on the reverse strand, counting down.
TATGAGACTTACATTATGACCACCATGTGTTAGAGAGATGACTTTGCTCCCAACCATATGCCTCTTTATATAACTCTCTCCAAGAGATAGCCTTCTTGGACAAGTGGATTCTAACCAACCATGTGTTGGACATTATTTTCCGGTTAGTTGTAGTTAACTCAAGTGGATGCTTCTAGAAGGCTCTAGAGGTCTTTGTGCCAAATAATCTCCCCATGAACCCCATGGGGGTTGAACCCAAGACCTCCTCCTTCACACCCTTGAAACTTAACCACCAATCTAAATGGATCACTTGTTTCAAAGAGCACATGACCTCCTACATAATTAAAGCCCCAAGATCTTTGGTCATACACATGCGTGACCAAATGGTGATCTATTTCAGATCTATCTAAAGTGATTGGACCCTTAGATCAATTACTTAGTTTATTACATTCTTCCACCCTTCGAAAAATATTTTCATCCTCCAAAATAGAGCCATATAAATACTCTAGGTGAGCCCTAAGCTTTATGTTCTAAAACTAGAAGAACATGTCTCATCTCTGTGGTGGGATCTGTGCACAAATAATTCAAAACACCTTCTAGTTTTGCACTTTGCTAAATGGTTCAAAGTATAAAGTAGTGAAAGAATAATTAAGGTATAATTCAGGTTGATCTAAAAACATCCATAGTCAAGTCAATGTTTTACTAGGTGTTATTTGGGCACAAACACGAGAAATGGGTGGATTCCAAATACTACTCCATTTTTAGGGATGGTCGGTGCATGGACTTAGTAACTAAGGTGGGATTTTTGTCCCTATCAAGACTTTTAGGACTCATGATTCACTAAAATTTGATTTGGGAAACTTGAATTCGGGTTGATCAAAACATCTTACTTCGATGTATCTATAATGGTTTACTCCCGATCAACAATTACTTGACTTTTTTGCCTAATTGGAGGACCACTTTCTCCTAATGGAATTCAAAATGTGAAAACGTTTTCCATTTACTTTGGGTCAATTGTAATATAAGTTGAGCACGTCAAATCCAAAATGAAAATTTTCCAACTAAGGAAATTTTTCTCAAAGGCTTTATCTAAATGTTCTGAGGAGTTATCAATCTTATGAGAGATTCCTAACTTCTTTTTACTAGAGTAGAGTGAACCCTAGAAATCGTTTATGCTATGTAAATTGAAGGAAACTCAAATGAATATGTAAACCTAGACTTATCATCCTTCGAAGATTGAAAAGGTTCTTGTACACAACCTCTATCTAGGATGTCTAATTTAGTTATATTGTTCCAATCGGCTAGCCTTGGACTTTTGCAAAAAGAATCAGACATTGTATCTGAGTCAATTCCAAGAAATTTGAAAAGCAAAAAGAAATAGCTAAAACTATGTACAACTAATTAAAAGTTGGAGAATACATAAACTTGTGATGAGTCACTTTCCAAATGACTCAAGACTTGAACTTCTCAAAGAGGTTTTCGAACAAGGTATTGAAGAATTTTTCTAGGTGTAAGAGATATAAATTGGATTCTCAAAAATATGTATAGAGGAAATCTAAAACATCATCCAGCCATAAAATACTAGTATGTGAAAGAACTTGGAGAAGCTTAAAGGAGGTAAAAAAGTGAGTTGTGAAGCGATAAATTTTGGTCCAGCCAATCGGCACAAGACCAGCCCTTAAGCTTATGGAGACTGAAATAGACCTTATAGGCATGCGCTAAGTACAATTAAATGCACTATGTACTTAGAGAGTGAGAGAGAGAGTTGATACAAAACAGATAGGGTTGCGCATCAAATAGCTCAAAAAACTTACTATCTATGGATGAGACAATGAACTTCAAATGCCCATAGCCACCAGCGTGATTATAGTTAGAAAGACTAAATTTATGGGAGTGATGCACATAGGGTTGAATGTATATAAAGCACATAGAGGGAAAACTGAATTTTGTGCAAATAACACATCCTGAATCACAGTAAATGTTTTCATCAATGCATGTTACAAAAAATTATCCCTTCAATCATTTTTGAAGTTCCTCTCCATCAATTTTGATCTCTTGAATACATATGAAATCTGGGTTTTGTAGGTGCATGTTTTATCCAAGCCTAGTGCTTGAACGTTCATCACTTTTTTATGTATACTCTCAATGAGAGAAGCCACAAGAAAAACCTCTTGTAAAATTGATTAATTGAAAAGTAATTAAATTAATGGTCAATACCAAAGAGAATCTGTGTGATCTTTTTATGTACTAATCATGAAGTTGAAGTTTGAGGAATTGATTAGCTAAGATTCTCCTAACGAAAGGGAAATTTAAGGTAGCATGCCTCCAAAGTTTGAATTCAAATACCTCTATATATAGGCTGAAAAAGAGTCGTGGAATAGAGCAGATTATTTGCTACATTCAGAGGAGATCTTGGTCAAGATTTATACTATTGATGAAGCAGACATTGTGCCCCTTATCTTAAGCTTCATGCCCATTCTTTCCATGTACTATATGTTCGATACAGATTGATCTTTCAAGTCATCTCTTGGAGTTCACTTCAACTACTCCTACATGTCTATGTATCATTTTCAGTCAACTTTGATCATTACTTTCTCTATATATACTTAGTCTTTTAATGAGATTTAATTTTTTATATGGAAGGTTCTAAGTCTTTTTGCATCATTTCAATTTTGATCATCATTGGTTCAACAGTCTTTGAGCTACATCTATTTGAAGTAACCTATGTATGCAGGTAGATGTTCCCTGAAGTGTGGGGATGACACCCAAATGTTCCTAAATTAAATTCTCTCAGCATGGATCATCAAAATTCATCATTTTATGTTGCTTTATGTTTGTCATATATCTAATTTGAATTGTGCAAAATATCTTCAAACAATTCTTAGCAGGTTGTGAACTCTAAGTGAAATTTCAGAGAGCACATCATTCGAAAATAGGAAGTTTTGAGTCATTTGTTTTGAATTAAGTTATCTGTTTTGATTTATCAAATTGAGAACGATCTTTGAAAGCACTAAGATTGTCTATATACATCCTTAGCAAGCGCAAGGTATCTACTTACTATCCGTGAAGTCATCTTGGTAGGTCTAGAGTAGGTTTTTACAACATCACGCTCATCGTTTGGAGGTTTCCACCATATCTTCTCACTGTGATATGAGAGAAAAGTTGAATCAACATGGGAGATGGTTTTCCTTCTACCATTGACAAATCGGATAGAAATATTTACTCAGCCTAGTCTCTGAGGATGGAGGCATATCTTCAAGGAAGAAAGCTATTTGAATACATATTTGAAGATGAAGTCATTCCAACAATGAGAAGCAAAGGGCAACCATCACATGAATAGCAAGAGAGGCTTACAACATGGTGTTCAAAGAATGCATTAGCAAGGTCCTATATTCTGAAATTAATTTTCGATTTTCCCTTATCTCATGTGAAAGGATGCAAGACCTGAAGAGAGACCTAGGATGCACTTGCTTCCTTCTTCTCTTCAAACAATAGAGCTAGGAAGAGCTAGCTATGGATGGAGTTGACTATCTTGAAGAAAATTCCCAAGCAAAGTGTGACTGATTATGTCACCAAAATGGAGATTTTTTATTAGCTGGGAGGCATTGGAGAAGTGGTTGAAGAAGAGCAAATCATAAGGCAAATCATCAATGGCATCAAAGATGATGATAAGTGTGAATCATTTACAATTTCCATGGATCTATACATGGACATGCAAGTACCCAACCTCAACACCTTGATGGGCCAACTCTTCACACATGAAGCAAAGATAAACAAGAATGGTGAATCTTCAAGACGTAATCAATCTTCAACCTTAAACTCTAATAGAACTAAAGCTAAAGATAATTCAAAGACTAAGAAGAATGATGAAGGTAGCTCTTTCCGAGCCAACATCACAAGTAGAGGAAGAGCTAGAGGAAGAGGCAGAGGAGGAAAGAAAGGCAGGGGGAGATCCCAAACATCTCAACCTTGTAATGTATGTGGTTACTCTAATCACACTACTGAAAAGTGTTATAGGAATCCAAGTAATTCCATAGAAAGAGGATTCAATAGAGGTAGCTATGGATCAAATAGAGGCAGATATAGCGGAGGATACAACAATAACTACTACAACAACAATAACAACTATAAAATTGGATTCAAAAGATAGAAAGATTACAATAAGTACACTGACCAAAGCCAAGAGGATTCACTACTACCCTGAAGCAGGGTAAGGATGATGATCATGTCGTTTATATTGATTTAGGATGCTCCAATCTTGTATCAGGAAATCTAGCATTGCTCTCTGACCTAGAAGATCCTAAGAATAAACAAGAAGTGTGGACATGTGATGATACAAGGCATTCAGTGGAAAAGATAGGTAATGTTAAAACATCAGATGGGAACATGAATCCTCTAAGAAAGGTATGGCATAAAAGCCGTGCTCATATTAGTGAAGAACCTTGAAACAAATATGCAGGGATCAAAGTATACTTGGATTGCTCAACATCAGAAACCAACATATGATCTAGAAGTGTGGAGCTTGTCAATTTGGCAAGGCACATAGGCAACCTTTCAACAGGAAAGGCTATATCCAATAGGAGGTGATGGATCTTGTACACAGAGATGTGTGGGGTCCGAACAAAGAGTGTCCTATCTCAAGTTCCCGATATTATGTATCTCTTATTCATAATTGTAGTAGGTCGACAATTTTGTACTTTATGAAACATAAAGATGACGTTTTTAATTGTTTCAAAAGGTATCTTGCACTCGTAGAGAACCAAACAGGTAGATGTCTCAAAAGGCTTAGATTAGATGGTGGTGGAGAATATTTCACAAATGAAATTGATGTTTTCCTACAAGAAAGAGGTATCTAAAGAGAGGTAACTACAAGATACACACTTGAACTCAATGGAGTAGCTGAAAGGATGAACAAAAATTTAGTAGAAGCAGCCAAATCTATGCTAAATGAAAAGAATCTACCTAATTATCTTTGGATAGAGGTTGTATCAACAGCCACATACCTAGTAAATAGACTTCCATCAAAGTCTTTGGATAGTATGATTCCTTATGAAATGTGGAATGGAAGATGACCCAGCTTAGAGCATTGAAAAATCTTTGGATGTCTAGCTTATGCTCACAGTCCCTCTCAAGTGAGAGGGAAAATCAGATCCCAAGGGAGAGAAGTGTGTCTTTATTGGTTATGATCAAAATAAAAAAGGGTATAGATTGTATAATCCCACTAAAAAAGGATTCTTAGTTAGTAGGGATGTAGTCTTTGATGAAAATAAATCTTCGTTTGATGATGAAAAGAAAGTGAAGCTACCCTATTTGGAAGAAGACATAGGCTTTTCTCTCTTTACACCAACTATAGGCATCATTTTGAACACCTATAGAAACCTCATATAATCAATGATCTAGGCCAGATGCTCTAATGAAAAATTGAGCAACCAGCTAGTGAAAAACATGTGGCGCATTAGAACTTGCTACAGAGGGTCACATCTTGTGATGAAGGCTGATTGTTTACTTCATCTAAGGTGATGCAAAGGGCCAAATATCTCATGGTATATCTTTACATAGGACCTTGAAGTAAAAAAATTATTTCTAAGTATCCACACTCTTTCCCCAATTTGATAGGATAAACTCTAAATAGAATGCTAATCTACATAATAATTTTATTGTTTTTGGGCTATATGGATCACTTGGTTGCGTTCTTGGTGAATGCCAATGAGATATTAGGCTATATTTTGCATACTTGGGGTCTTGGCATGATTTAAGAGTTGTACATTTATCCTTGGGTGTTTTCGCTAATTTGAAAAGAAGGGAATTTTCTTGGTAGGTGTATGAACAATGTTGTTATAGGTTATCTTTGCAAAGGGTAAAGATTAAACCAATACTTTTGGTGATAGCTGATGGTGCAATAAGGATATTTTTCTAGGACTTGACTCACCCCTTCTTTTTTTCCATCACTATAGATGATTGGTTGTAGAGAATTTAACTTGAACGTGAAAGAACTTACAAAAACCATTCTACAAGTTTGATAGGAAGTGTTGACTTGGATCACTTACAATATTATCAAGCAAGTCATAAGCCTAAGGATGTATCTAAGAACAATTCTAGTATTGGTTGCACCTATCATTCTGTTACGCGGAAAAGATTCTGTAGGAAAAGAAGTTTACTTGGATATTTATTGTCTACTAAATGGGTCAGTCAGATTTGTGCAGAATCGAATCTTTGATGAATCCTACTTTTAATTGTTAGTTATAATCTGGTTGTAAGGATGATGCCGTATGAAGTAGTTCATTATATTCTCGTTATGTGCATATATATGTTTTCTATTTTTGGTTGGAGTGTTAGCAGGTTATTTTGTCAAAGGATTAAGAAGCAGTATTAGGCATGTTGTGTCTAGTATTAATGTAGCCAATGGTTTTGATGTGTTGGTAGTAGCGACCACTAGAGTAGAATAGAGATTCGATAGAACAAAGAAGAAGTATAGCAGTTCCAGCTCTAACGAAGAATCTAATACAAAATCAGATTCTAGAAGAATTACGACCGATTCAGATTCAGGAAGTGAAGAAAAAGAAATTTTTGTACAAAGGCATCATAAATTTAAAGAGAGAAAAGATAAGGAGGAAGCTCTGTTTAGCCATTTAAAGAAGTATGGGTATTCCATAATTGCACCTAAGGAGAAAAGGTATTGGACAATATATGAGAGAGAAGGCCATACTACAAGTCAATGTTGGTATAACCCAAGGCATAGAGGTTAACATTCAATGCAAGATAATAGAGGTAATAAGGATGTTGTAGTAAATCATGTCACTCTGATTTAAGGATGTGTTAGTTTTCAGAGGCAGCAACAAGGGAGACCTCCATGGAGAGATCAAGGGAATCAACAAGGTCATCAATAGGGAAATCAACAAGGATGACCAGCTAGAGTGATGCCATGTGGGTAATGCTTTGCTCCAAATCATTGGATTGGTCCTAATTTCCCATTATGGGCTAAACATAGAGAGGAAAGAGGTATACCAATTATTTGGTATAATCAGAATATTCAGCAACAACAACCATCCCAACAAGCTACTAAGGCAAATGTTATATTCATTGATTTATCAAATCAAGAACTTCATAGTGATTCGAGTGTGGGTACATCAAGAATTAGAGGTAAGGATCATGAGGAGCAGTGGAATTGTGATTCTAGGTAATGTGTTATGGCATAGGATGTTGAAGTCTTGGCAGTCACAAGATCAAAAAATAAGGGTCTTATTGATTGGCATGAACAAAGACACATCCAGGACCAAGTACAGAATTTGATCCAGCAGGATTAGTAGAAGGGTAAAATTCAGATTTTATCGCAGCATGATGATGACTTAATGTCCATTTGTAATCAAAAGAAAGATGATAGGGCAAATACTAGGTAGGAGTTGGACAATGATTGGTTTTCGGTAATTATTAATTCTCCATTATAGTTATCATTGGATCAGTTATTATCTTTGGTGCTTGCTTTTAAAGAAAACTTTTTGAAGAGTGTGGTTGGGCAACAACCAGAGCTAGTAGATAGGTCTACAATTTCAATGTGAGCCAATAATATTGATCCAGCTGATGTGGATTCGGTAGTACCAGTGATTGAGGCATAATATAGGCAGAGAAGGTTTGATGAATTTTTGTTGGACAGTGGTTCAAGGGTGAACATATTACTTGAATATGTCTTTAAAGAAATGGGGAATGGGGCTTTAGCTCCAACAACGTTTAAGGTCAAGATGGTAGATCAAACAAGAGTTCAACCTTTGGGAATTCAGACAAGATGCATGGAGCTTACATTATCTCCAAATATGTGAGGTTTGGAACTCACAAGTCCCAAATCTGCATACAATGCTTTTAACCATATTGCCTCTTGAGTTGCTACTCTCTTAGCTGCATCCATGTGTGGTCTTCTTGGTGAGTGCATGAAGTGACTAAGCACTCCCACACTATATGAGATGTGTGTCCTTGTATGAGTAGCATATATAGAGCTACCTGCCAAGCTTGGATATTCCTTCATGTCTTCATGCTTGTTTCCTAATTAACGAGAATCAGAATCAAGATCATATGGTAGAGTTACCTTTTGTTTGTTTTCATCATACCAAGACCTATGTTCTTCAAACACAAAATCTCTACTTGTGGTCAATTGCTTGGTTGAAGGACTATAAAACTTGTAACCCATCTAAGTTGAGTCATAGCCAATAAACACCACCTTTGTTGCCCTTTCATTTATCTTACCTCTTATTTGTGATGGTACATGAACATAAGCTAAACAACCAAACACCTTGCAATGTCCAAGACTAGGTTTCCTTCCATACCATGCTTCATAAGGAGTCATACCTTGAGGTGATTTGGATGGTAGTCTATTAATAAGGTACACAACAATTGAAATAGCCTCTGCCCGTAGATAATGTGGAAACTTCTTCCCTTCAAGCATTGTTCTGGCTGATTGAACCAACTTCTTGTTTCTCCTCTCTGAAATTACATTCAGTTGAGGAGAGTACTTCGTAGTCACTTCCCTTTTGATACCTTTATCTTGCAAGAACTCATCAAACTCTTTCGAGAAGTATTCTCCTCCCATCAGATCTGAGTTTCTTGAGTGATCTACCTGTATGATTCTCCACATGTCTTGGATACTTTTTGAAGAAATCAAACACTTCATTCTTACTTTTGATGAAGTATAGGATAGTCCATCTATTATGGTCATCAATAAATGAGACATAATTCCTTGATTCTGCCAAAGAAGACTCTTGAATTGGTCCCCATACATCTGTATGTACAAAGTCCAATAAGTTGTTGCAGATGTAGCCTTTCTGGTTGAATGGTTGTCTTTGTGCCTTCCCAATCTGACATGCATCACATATGTTGAGCATGTGTTTCTTTGATATGTTTTCCAAACTCAGAACACTTTGATCCCTGCATATATCCTTCAAGGTTCTTTCATTCACATGAGCAAGTCTCTTACGCCACACTTCAACCTCACTTAGGGTTTGAGATACAAAAGTGAATAGACATAAGTTCTTGGCTTCTCCTACTTCAAAAGTAAAGAGCCTACCATGCTTCTCACCTTTGGCTATCGTCTTGAAGCCTTTACATGGATCTTCCACAAAAGCTCCATGTTGGGTGAGCCTAACTTGCAAGCCTTTTTCAACTATTGGGCCTACACTTATTAGGTTTTTAGTGATAGTGGATACATAGAGAACCTTACTTAGAATGTTTTCCTGCCATTGGAAGCTTTGACATTACCAATCTTCTCCACATTGTGCTTTGTGTCATCTCTTATTTGAATTTTATGTCTATGCTTTGGACTTTCCAAATTAGATAGAAGAGCACTGTTGCCTGCAACATGATTTGAACATCCTAAATTTATGTAGAATAAATGATCATCTTCTTTACCTTCTTAGTGACTTAGATTCATAAGAAGCAATGAGTCTTCATGTGGTTGATCTTCTAAATAATTTTTGAAGTCCCTTCTATTATAGCCTCTATTGTTATTGTTGAAGTTGTGTCCACCTCTACCTCTAATACTCCCATATCCACCTCTTCCACTTACTTTCTAGGACTTCCCAATGAACGAGGGATTCTAATTGGTGTGGAGAATTTGCCTCATGATAGCCTCTTCTTCAATCAGCTCTCCAATGGATGCTAACTAATTTGCAACCTCCTTGACCTTGGTAACAAACTATCTGATGGTTTGTTTAGGTGTCTTCTTCATTTGGTTGAAGTCGTTCCAAAGATGATTCTTTCTTGCTTTGGTAGTAGCAAAAAAGTCTCGAGGGCATCCCAAGTCTCTTAAGATGCCTTGCATCCTCTAATATGTGGTAATATAAAGTCAGAGATAGAGTTCAGTATGTATGACCTTGCTTGAGCATCCTTTGTTCACCAAAGTGTGAGCTTATCTGTCTCCTCTTGTGTAGGTCCTCCTTTGGATCATGGAATGGGCATAGCTTCATCACCTACTACAATTCCATAAAGATTTATACCTTGCAAATAGGCCTCCTTTTTGATTTTCCAAGCCGCATAGTTGTGTTGATCAAGCTTCTCCACTTTCCTACAATCTAGGAAAAGTGATCTAGTTTGATCTACTTTTAGGTGATTGATTGATTGATTTGATTGCAATTCAACCACCACAAATTTGTAGAATTTGGGCTCTATCTTTCTACTTTTACATGTTGTTAAGTGTTAAAACACTTTTACTGTTAATGTTTAATTCACAACTAGGTTCTTGGGATGGTCAGGGGTCTGTAAACAGAGGCCCTATTTATATTTTCCCAAACTGCAAATTAAGATTATATGACTTCACTGAATTGAGCGCTAAACAGATTAACGCACTTTCACGTTAGAAAGTTACCGTGTGACTCCGTCACTTAGCGTGTTAATCAAATGACTTAATACTTCAATAACTTCACTTAATGATTAAACTTAATCAACAAAATAGACTCAATTACAAAGAGTTCTGCAATAGCACTCGCTTCCGGCTCCTCGCCTAGACAAATAGTCCGGGGGGTCTACCTTCTACTTTACACGACTCTTTCATTACTCTTGTCATGGGTTACAATGTTGCGCTACAGCTTTACATCATGTGTGCGACTTTTCAGGATATATTTTACAAAAAATATGATTTCCTTTCTGGCGGCTTACACTGGCATGCACGGTGGACTCGAACCCAAAAAAATAGAATTTATAGTTAAGGCTCATCAATGATGCCCTGGATATAGAGTGTTCGAGCTAATTTAAAGGTTCGGGTAATCTTTGCTTTAAGGAATCTAACATATCTTTCAAAATGGTAGGCTCGATAAGTTGTGCATCAGTCCTAACAGAACTAGCAGCAACGACCTGACTCATTAATAAATCCGTCTGTGTTTGCAAAAATGGTTCTTGAAGGTAGAACTCACTGGCGATGGCAGCATCTCTTATGAGCTTCATTTCAGCTACCTCGACATCAATTCGAGAAAGCCTGTCTGCTTGAACGCCCAATTGCTTTTCTCATCTTTCCAGCTCCTAAGCTTGAAAGCGCATCGTCTTGAAAAAGTCTTCTCTTTCCTTTTGCACACCTGCAAGTTCTTTCTTTAACTATACAGTCTTGGCGATCTCTCAGTAACATTATGTAACTCAGCTTCTGCTTTAAGCACATTGGCTGCAAGTGACTGGGAAGCTTCTTCTAAAACGTTGAGTGCATCCCTCGTACTGTGGAGCTCATTGCCTAATGCGGTCATTGCATCGGTCTTGTCTGTAAGTTCTTGCTTCAAACCGGTGATTTCGGTGTCCTGTTGAGCAATCAGATCGTTTTTAGCTAATTGTTCTTGGAGTTGCTGGATTTGCATCTGCAGTGCATGATTCTCGGCTTTAACCGCAAGTGCTTCTTCTTGGAGAGGGGCAATATTTGCTTTGAGCAGGTCAACCTTACTCTGCAACTCCTATTGAATGTTCTGAGTTGCCAGCTTCATCTGGAGGGGCAATTGCTGGGAGAATTGGATGAGAAGTTGGCCCATAGATGTCAATTTCGTAAACATGACTGCGGGAGGGGGAAGAGAAAGAGAAGGTTTTGATGATAAGATAGAGAGCAGGTGAGATGAGGATGGTGGAGAGTAATCTTGAGAGGATAAGAGATGAAGGTTTAATTCACAACTAGGTTCTTGGGATGGTCAGGGGTTTGTAAATAGAGGCCCTATTTATACTTTCCCAAATTGCAGATTAAGATTATATGACTTCACTGAATTGAGCGCTAAACCGATCATCTTCCAGTACTACTTTGAATATGTCGTTAATGCACTTTCACGTTAGAAAGTTACCGTGTAACTCCTTCACTTAGTGCGTTAATAAAATTACTTAATACTTCATTAACTTCACTTAATGATTAAACTTAATCAACAAAATAGACTCAGTTACACAGAGTTCTGCAATAGTGCTCGCTTCTGGCTTCTCCCCCAGACAAATAGTCCGGTGGGTCTACCTTCTACTTTACGCGACTCTTTCATTACTTTTGTCAAGGGGTACAACATTGCGCTACGCCTTTACATCATGCGTGCGACTTTTCAACATATATTTTACAAAAAATATGAGTTCCTTTCTGGCAGCTTATAATGTGTAAAGCTCTATGCTTTTACGATGGTAAATGAACCATCAATAATCTCTCAAAAAACTATAATAAATGAGCATAACTAAAAGAACTCTCCAACGGATATTCCTTCGACATAATCCAAGCGATAAATTTTGATCTAGATGGAATCCACCTCAAGCATAGTGTAAGTTGATGTTCCAACAGTATGGCATCCTATATCAATGGGTCAACCCATTGAGGTTCTATTGATGATCGTTTTTTACTCAAATAATGCTTCACTTGAGACTAAGTTCATGGACATATTCAATCTTTATGACTGCGTACTGGGAATGAGATTCTTGTGCATTGCATGGAGTCAAAAGATTGAATTTATCAAGTTACAATAGCAACTTAGTGCTTGAATTAGTCAATATATTCCTAAGTTGAAAGGATCATTTGAAAGTCAAATTCTTACTTTAGAAATTTATCATATATATTTGAATCGACAACACTAAAATAGGAACAAATCTTGGAAGTTAGTAACTTTGTATCTTCTTACTTACTTTATCTACAAGTATCTTGAGGTCATGTTCTTATACCTCTTGAATTCAAATTTCTCCTTTGATTTTTAATTCCCTTGAGGATCAAATCTAATTACAAGTTTCCCAATATAGCAGACTATGAGATTCCCCTTCCGCCAGTCCATAGATCTAAACCTCCACCTCATAGACTTCTTAATGGCGCTAACACTACCCAAGCAGTAAACTCTCTTGACTATGCCTTGTCATCATCCTCCACATCATGCTCAGTCATCATCCTCCACATCACGCTCATCATCTACGTGTAACCATAACTCACTGAGTATCTCTCTCTCCCAGGAAACATTCAATGCTACATAACACCATCAAGGTAGAGCTACGTTCTTTCTTTCTGTCTCTAGCATATCAAAGGATGCATCTTACAATAGAAGTCACCAAGAAGCTTCACTTTTCCAAACCTTGTCCATCCTTTGCAGTATTAAAGCATCCAAAAAAGCATATTTGCTAATGAGGGGTTTTTCAGCTTAAGACCTACAATGATATCTTCCATTGCATAACTGGAAATCCAACTTAACATATACTTAAATTCTTCTCTCTCAATGAAAGAAATTACTAGAAACAAAATCATGAAAAAGGAATCTAATTTTTCTTCATGACTAGCACCACCTACACATATACGTATACTAATCTGAGGTGACGGAGATGATTCAACACCGTATTCGTAAAGCATAAACATAAAAGTAAAGCATGAACAAAATGAATGGACAAAATGAATGAACAAGAAAAGATAAGGATCATACCTGGAGAGAAAATCCACGGGGAGAACTAAATGAGAATGGGAGCTCTATTTATGGGTTTCCCCTAGGTCTTCTCTCTAGAATCTTCTAACCTCCTCATTGATTCTTTCTATTTCCAAAATCTTCTTCCATGTTCTTTTGGTATTTTTGGAAAATCCCATCTTTTATTTCTATTTTTGGTTTTTCTTCTTTTTATTTTTTCCAAATTTTCTTCTTTATATTTTTATTTCTTTTTCTTTTTCCCATTTATTTTCGGACTAAGGTTTGGTTTCACAGCTATGTACAAACTTAATTAAATTAAAGGTTAAACTTAGGGTAAATAGCGAATCTAAGGGTCCAACATAGGGTTTTTAATCGAGGAAATTAGGGTTCTCCTATATTTAAAGTCACACGCTTCAACTATTGGGTTTATTCAGATTTATGGGCTATAATTGTAGGGTTTTCTAGGGTTTAAGTTAGGTTTCCATGGGGTAAAACTCACATTTTCAAGGGGTTTCAAGGGTCAAAAGTTAGTTTTTCATGGGTTATAGTAAGGATTTTGGATTTTCTAAGGGTTAGAGATTAGTTTCAAAGGATAAAGGTTAGTTTTCTAAGGTTGAAACCCTAAGTTTGAGGGGTTTAGAGTTAGGTTAGTAAAGTATTTACAACTATGCAATCCTAATGTGCAAAAATAACATGGTTTCTTATTGCACAAACAATAAAATCAACCAAAACATGAATATTTCAAGACTCTTATCATCCTCGTGCAGTCAAAAAAGCATCTCATGATCACAAAAACAATGAAATAGACTTTGAAAAAAATCTTTATGCACACATCTATGAGGAATTTGATCCTGACATCTGCCCCCACTAAACCTACACATCATCCCAATGGGCGAACCTACAAAATCCAACAGAAGCATATCAGGATTCTTTTGAAAGCTCTTTTTTATTTTTATGTTTCTCTTTTCAACAATCGAAACGTGATCTCATACATTCCATGCAAATTCATAAAGATTAGTACAAATTCTAAAAGTAAAACAGATGCAAGCTTCACAAACATCTTACTATGTTCCCACTTCTGTGATCAGACAAGTAACCATATAAATAAATCGTAGGCTTCGTAGATCTTCGTTCGTTCAAATCATTCAGATCCAATTATTTATCCTATGTACTAGCATATACTAAGCTCTACTAACTCAGTTTCTAGAAATATGCCGTCATTCCTCTATTTATCCTCTAGTGTGGAACTCTCCATTATTTCTTTTTCTTTTTTTCTACTTCTTTATTTTTCTTTTTCTTTTTCTTTTCCTTTTCTTTTATTTTTACACTTCATCTTAGCTCAAGACTTTTTCCTTCTTATTTTTACTTCACAAGTCGACCTATGTGGAAATGGGATTCGACTCATGGACTTGTCCGCTTGGCCAAGTTTACCCCACCTATCTGCCAACTCGACATAGTGCGTGACACACAATGTCAGCCCTACATGAAATCAATGTCAGCTCGTGGCTTTGACCACCCGACCATAGTGACTCCATCTACCTACTGACCCATGCATGCACATGCCAACAGATTGGTGAGGCATACGATGAAACTAGCATTAACTTGTGGCCTTGATCACTCAACCAAGGTAGCTCCACCCACCTACTAACCCATTGTAGTGCACTAACATGCACACACATATACTGTTGGCTTGCGTATGAAGGTTTTTCCTGAATCTTGATCTATCTAGAGGTAGGATCTCACAAGAAAATTTATAGTAAGACCTAACGAATCCCACTCACTAATTGTTCAAATCTATCATCATATACATGTACTCAGTTTAAGCATGCCATCACATCCCCAAGTTCTCACTCCTAGAAGTTCCTAGTAAGCTAACTTATTCTATTCATATCATTTCTAGTCATTCATGCTTGATGCAAAACCATAATAGATATCTGCTATCTTGACCCTGCTTAATTTTCTTGAACTCGTACAGATCTTTAACACACACAACAATGCAATGCATATCCTCTTTCAAAGAAAACAAATTTCAAATTGGAAACGTTTCACGTGATTAATTTGGTTCTTCTTCATTATTGTTTGATCCAACTTTTCTTCAATTTCTTGATTTATTATTCATCAGCATCAACATCAGTATCATCAACATCCTCCAGTAGTTCCTCTTCAATGTCATAATTTGCATCATTTCTTTTCTTGAACAAATTTATCCTCTTTCCTATGATCAAAGACCTCAAAGGAGTACTGTCTAATTTGCAAAGCCCATACATTCCATTTTCAAACACTAATGTCACTACATATGGCCCAAGCCATCGTTTAGTCAATCTCTTCCTAGCATCATACAAAGTATCGAATGTATTGTCCTACACCAACACCCAATCATCTACCTCGATCCTACATGGTCTGACTCGATGTGTTTTGTCAAAATAGATCTTGTTCCTCAACCTAGACTCCTTTATCTTCTGGACTGCTTCTTTCAATTTCTTGTTTCCTTTCTCTAACTGCTTGATCCTCAATGATTGAAGTTCCTCTCTCATCATTCCATCATTCCTCAGGAGCATCAACCATGTCAGTATCTGAGTTTGGATGGGGAAGATGGGCTTGTGACAATACATCAATTAAGTAGGCATGAAACTTGTGGATCGATTGTAAGTCATCCTATCTATGTACCCATAATAGGAATGGAAGAGCTCTAGGCCATTGTTTTATGTCATCATTGTAGGCCTTAGAGATCGCCTTCACAATGGAGGGGTGACCTCTCTCAATCTTTCCATTTTCCTCACGGTTATAGGTAGTGGTGAGAGACAATCAAATTCCATGGCAATCAAAGAACTCTTTTGCGAAGAGCTCAACCTTCCACATGGTTCGTCAAGTCCTCTCTGGTAAGTACAATATACCTCATCTTATCTATCCCTTTGGGCATGGTTACAAGGTCAACCACCCACTTGTAATTGATACAAGGAGGGTACGTTGGATGTAACGGGTCTCTGCGCCTAACTAATGAATGCACCTAGCATGTGGCACAAGTGTCTAAATAGTCTCACACACTCACGTATACCCGTGGCCACCAGTATGCTTCCCTAATCTTTTCATATAACGCATAGAATCCTTTGTGACCAGCCCACAAGGTCTCATGCATCTCTCTCATCACCTTGCTTTAAAGACTCCTAGAATTCAGTACCCTCCATGGACTCTTTACCTTGCCCTTAGTGTGTCACCAAATAAGTCCATCCTTCAAGAAAAAGTTATAAGACTTTTACCTGATGGATCTATACTTATTTGCGGACCAGCTTGGGGAAGGTTTCAGTGTACCCAAATATTTTTCTATGTCCTTCCACTCATCATCATAGTCAGTCTCATGGAACTTCTTATTGATGTGTAAAACACCACAAGAAATGAATTAATGTGACACTAGAACACCTCTATGGTCACCATTAACCCATTGCCACTCAAAACTTTGAAAAATGATAGCCAAAACCAAGAACTTTACTTCTTTAGATTTTTCCAGTCACTAAAATGACATACCTTCAGTATTTTGCTGTTTTCTCTTAGCTCAAATATTCTTTCTCTAACATCTTTTAGTGGATGAAATTAGAAGAGTAGAGATTTCCAACAAACTATCATATGCAAGAAACTGATCTCTAGAACTCAAGTTATGGCCTTCACAAGATGACCCTGTATGACTTGCCAAAACTGGAAATTTTGCCTTCTTTAGTAATTCTAAGTGTCTAAAAATGAAAATTCGATGCCTAGCATCGACTTGCAACCAAAAATCGATGTTGGGCATCGACTTTGAGCTTTTTTAGCCACTTTTTTGTTCCTGAAATAGGCGCGTTTAACACACATATGATCAAGACCACTTTTATGTGGGAAGTCGATGCCAGGCATCGAATTTATGCTGAAACTCGATGCCAGGCATCGAGTTGCTCCACAAACATCATCTTTTCAAAAAGATTTAGCAGGAGTTAGAACTCATAAAATAAAACACAGACTTATCAGCACAAACTCGATGCCAGGCATCGAGTTGCTTGGAAAACTTGAACTTTTGAAATCATTTCACAGTAGACAAGCATGGAGATGATGGAGAGAGTCTCATACACAAAACTTTAACTATTTCTTCTCATAAGTATGAAAAACTCAGAAGTTTTACATATGCTTTCTCACTCAGAAAATCCCGACTCTACTCAGTCGTACAAAATGAACTCCTTCTCACATTCTATCACTCTCTTCCACTTCTTCTCTCTCATCGCATCAATTGATACAAACTAACTTATATAGATTTTCTCATTCTCGTGACTTTTAAAAAACTTCTAGAACTAAAGTGAACTAACTTTACAAATATAATACACTTGTGAATTTGTCCCTTCACATAGGCATGTAGTTTTATTCTAAAGTTTTGATCTTCAAATGTATGTCCAATTAGTGATTGTTTCTCCAACAGCTCCCCCTCAATCACTAATTGACATTCTCTGTTTCTTCATATCATCTTCTTTTTCTTTTACTCCTGCCATGCTTTTGAATCTGCTGTTCTTCACACCATCCAATCTCTTTGTCATTATGTCTGCTATCTGATTTTTAGTAGAAATGTACTCCACTTCAATCTCTTTCTCCATTACCTTTTCTCTCAGGAAATGATAATGTATCTCTATATGTTTTGTTCTTGCATGAAATACTGGATTTGCTACAAGATAAAGTGAGCTCATATTATCTCCATGTATTGTAGGTATACCTTGATCAATGCCCAAGCTTTTGAACAATCTTTGCATCCATATGACCTCCTTAGCTGCTTCCACAAGTCCTTTGTACTCAGCTTCAGTTGATGATAATGCTACTGTATGTTGTTTCTTTTAACACCAACTTACAAGCTTATCACCAATTTATATCATGTAGGCATGAGTTGATCTTCTGTCATCCTGGTTACCTACCCAGACTGAGTCACTATAGGCTCTCAGCTTCAAATCTGATGTAAAAGGATAATATAATCCTTCCTTTAATATATCTGAGAACTCTTTGACCTGCAATCCAATGTGGGTCCTTTGGACAAAACTAAGATTAGGTCTTGTTAGTGTAGCATAAATCAAACTACCCACAAGAGATTGATACTTCCTCATATCTTTGTATTCTGCACCATCATATTTACTGAGCTTCTGATTAACTTCAAGTGGAGTTGAAGCTTCTTTGCAATTTTCCATATCAAACTTCTTTAATAGATTCAAAAGATATCTCTCTTGTGATACATATATGCCATGATCTCTATAAGTGCCTTCCATTCCAAGAAAGTATGAAAACTTTCCTAGATCACTGATCTTATAGATTGTACCTTCCTCTGTTCTTTTGATGAGTAGACATGGATATGCTTTTGAACTTTGATATCCAAGATCATTGAGATACTTCACCAGTCTATAGTTCCATGCTCTTGGAGCTTGTTTCAATCCATAGAGTGCTCTTCTCAACCTGCTAACAAAATTTGGATACCTCGAATCTATAAACCCTTTAGGTTGTTCCATGTATACCTCATCTAATATGTATCCATTCAAGAATGCATTCTTTATATCCAATTGACTTAGAGTCCATCCTTTTGAAGCTTCAATAGCAATGATTGTCCTTATAGTTGACATCTTAGCTACAAGACATAATATCTCATCATAATCTATGCCATAGGTTTGGGCATAGCCTTTCACCACCAGTCTAGCTTTGTATCTGGCTATACTTCCATCTACAAGCTTATTCACTTTATAAACCCATTTATTTCCAATTACTTTCTTACCATTTGGTTTAGTAACAAGTTCCCATGTCTTCTTCTCCTCTAATGCATTGAATTCTTCCTTCATGGCTTCTTCCCATTGCTTCTCACCTTTAGCTTCATCATAGTTATGAGGTTCTTCATCATCTTTGACCATATATGGATGGTTCTTCTGAGTTATGTAAGAAGTATCATAAGAATACCTTACTGGTTGCCTTCTAGTCCTGCTTGACCTTCTTGGTTCACATTCTTCATAAGTGTCTGGATACACCTCTTCATCAAATATAGGAGCTTCTTCATTTCTTCTTGTTAATCCACTTCTCGATGTACTTGCTTGCATATAGTCTTCATCTCTATTTACCTGCACAATTGATTTTCCTTTCTCACATCTTCTTACCTCTTCTTCAAATTCTTCACTTGTATGACTTTGATCTGCATACCAACTTTTATGTTGGTCAAATGTAACATCTCTAGAAACAAAAAAAATTTTGGTTAAAGGATTCCACAACCTATAACCCATTTGATTTTCATCATAACCAATGAACACATATTTTTCTACCTTTGGTTCAAGTTTATGTCTAAGTTTTGATGGCACATAAGCATATGCAATTGATCAAAACACTCTACAATGATCTAGTGTTGGTTTCTTACCCCACCAAGGTTCATATGGAGTCATTCCATTTAGAGCTGCACATGGTAATCTATTCACAAGATATGTAGCTGTATTTATAGCCTCAGCCCAAAGATAATTTGGAAAATTCTTCTCCTTTAGCATAGCTCTAGCAAACTCAACCAAAGTCATGTTTCTTCTTTCTGCTACACCATTTTGTTGTGGTGTATACCTGCAGGTTATTTCTCTCTCCTACATTCCAAAGATCATTAAACTCTTGGGAGAAGTATTCTCCCCCTCCATCAGACCTCAGTCTCTTAAGCTTTTGACCTGTGACTCTCTCTGTATATGCATGAAAATGCTTGAAAGCTCCAAACACTTCTGAGCTTTCCTTCAAAACATGCAATCTTATCCATCTTGTAGCATCATCAATGAAAAGAACATAATACCTTGAGCCAGTGATAGATCCTTCTTTTGTTGGTCCCCATACATCTGTATGAATGAGCTCTTATAATCCATCATGTTTGAATCCTTTCTTTTGAAATGGTAACCTGTGTGCTTTTCCCATTTGAAATGCTTCACATTTATAAACCATATGTCGACTCTGCACATTTGGTAATCCTAGTATAGACTGATTAGCAACCATAGCTTTAATTCCTCTTTCATTGAAGTGACCTAATCTCTTATGCCAGAGATCAAGTTCTATAATCACTCCTTCACCATGTGTGAGCAAAGCTTGACCAATGTTCCCTTGTACTTTTAAAGTAAAGAGTCTACCTTCTTTCTTACCACAGACAATTTGATTATATCCATTCTCTGGATCTTCAACAAATACTCCTTCATTTGTAAACATGACTTGAAAACCTTTTTCAACTATCTGTCCCACACTAATCAAGTTTTTAGGTATTGCGGGAACATACAAAACATTGGTTAGCAAATCTGATCCACTCTTGCATTTCACTTTTCCAATTGAATGTACGCTATGTCTTGTATTATCACCTCTCTGAACTATATGACTAGAAATACCTTTTTTCAATTCTGACATCAATTCTATGTTTCCTGAAAAATGATTAGAACATCCAGAGTCAATGTAAAATACCTTTAGATCTTCCTTATCTGATGTGCTGATTGAGTTCATCATCAATGATGTATGACTTTCATTCTATGTGTCATTTGTGTTGGTGCATTTTACCCAAGCCTACATGCTTGATATGCTTGATATTATGATCATTTGTAACTCACAAGTGTAGTCATGTGAACACCTCTTGTAAAAGAGTACATTTTATCTCTTGTAATGTGAAAAAGGAAAAGGAAAAGGATGGCTTACCTCATCCATGATGAAAAAGCAAAGTCGTGGCTCTAACTACCTAAAACCACAAGTTTTTGAGTTGAGGGAATCTCTCCTAACTTTGGGTATCACGTTTTGGTGGAGCCATTCGAATTCGAATTCAAAACTCCCTCCAAGAATAGCTATAAAAAGAGCAAGAAGGAAGAGGCAATTAGCAAGCCTTGTACGTGACCACTTCATGTCCTTTTGTAGAGATTGAAGAGCTTACTCCATCGCTCTATCCTTCTACTCCAATTTTGAAAAGATTCATTGCCAATGTAGTTGTAATCATATGTGAATCTATACATTTATCATCATCCACTTCTCTGTTTTGTTCTCTGCTATACTCACTCAGAGCAGTGATGTCAGAAGGTCATATCTCGAGTTCTACGCAACATTGTTCAGTGTTTTAACATGCATTGGATAGCTCTTACTGTCTACATCTTGCATATAAATTTTCAAGGTCATTGGAGTTACAATTTCGGTGATATTTGCATTTTACTACTCACTGGTCTATCTCTATAGAGCCCCGAGAATGGTGGGCATGTTCCAAAAATTGATGAATCTTGTTCTCAGTGCTCAGTCCATCATTTGAAGTGTTTTAACTTGGATTGGGAAACTTGATAAGTCTATTTGCTATGACCAAAAGGAATTTATCTAATTCTTATCAGATTGAGAGCACTGTTCAGTTTTTTCTAGCAGGTGTATGTCCATAAATAGCAAGTTTTGGGAGCTAGTCATTTCGCAACTAGTCTGCCTTGACTTAAACTTTTGGGATACACGTTCCAAAGTACTTGGCTGATATTTTAGTGGATTTAGGAAGCTCAAAGGGTCTACTAATCAACTCTGAAGTCTCAGTTGGCTGGTGTGAAGCTGGTTGTAGTAGCACCAACTCATCTTTGGATTGCATCCACCATCTCTCTTCACAGTGGTGTCAGAGCATAGTCAATCAACATGGGAGATGGATTTCCGTCAACAATTGACAAATTGGATCGAAAAAACTACCCGGCATGGTCTCTAAGGATGGAGGCTTACCTTCAAGGGAGAAATCTATATGGATTCATATCCGGAGATGAAGCAATGCCAACCATGAGGAACAAAGGGCAACCATCACATGAAGAAGTGGAAGGACTTTCAAATTGGTGTTCGAAGGATGCACTTGCAAGGTCCTATATTCTAAACTAAATCTCTAATTTTCTTTTACCTCATGTCAAGGGATGCAAGACATCAAGAGAGACCTGGAATGCACTTTCTTCTTTCTTCTCTTCCAACACTCGAGCAAGGAAGAACCAATTGTGGATTGAGTTCACAACAGTGAAGAAAAGCCCGAAGCAAAATGTGACTCATTATGTCACAAAGATGAAGGAGATTTCCGGCCAACTTGGAAGCATTGGAGAGGTAATTGAAGAGGAGCAAATCATTAGACAAATCACAAATGGAATCAAAGCAGACGACAAGTGGGAGTCATTCACAACAGCCATGGATTTATACATGGATATGCATGTACCCGACCTCAACACACTCATGGGCCAACTCTTCACTCATGAAGCAAAGATTAGCAAAGGTGGTGAGTCCTCAAGAGGTAATCAAACTTCTGCCTTATATTCTGATAAAGCTAAGGTCAAGGACAAGTCAAAGAATAGGAAGAATGAAGATGAAGGTAGCTCTTTCCAAGCAAACTTTGCAGGTAGAGAAAGAGCTAGAAGAAGAGGCAGAGATGGAAAGCAAGGCAGGGGGAGATTCCAATCATCTCAACCTTGCAATACATGTGGCTTATCTAATCATACTACTGAAGAATGTTTCAGGAATCCAAGGAACTCAAGAGGAAGAGGATTCACTAGAGGTGGCTATGGATCAAATAGAGGCAGATACAATGGAGGATACAACAACAACAACTCCTACAACAACAACAACTCCTACAACAACAACAACTATCAAAGTGGCCATAGAGGAAGAAGATATTACAATAACTATGTAGAGGACCAAAGTCAAGAAGATTCATTATTGATTATGAATCTATCAGTGAAGAAGGGTAAGGATGATGATCACATATTTTACATAGATTCAGGATGCTCAAACCATGTAGCAGGAAATGTGGCTTTACTTTCTGATTTGGAAGATCCTCATAACAAGCATGAAGTGCTAATAGGAGATGACACAAAGCACTCAGTGGAGAAGATAGGTAATGTGAAGACATCAGATGAGAATATGAACCTACAATTACCAAAAATTTAATAAGTGTTGGAAAGATTGTTGAAAAAGGATTGCAGGTTAGATTCAATCGGTTTGGAGCATATGTTGAAGACCCAAGGCAAGGATTTCGAAGGATCGCCAAAGGAGAAAAGACAGGAAGGCTCTTCACTTTTGAAGTGGAAGATACAAAGAACATAGCTTTGTTTAGCTATGGATCTCAAACTCTAACAGAGTTGGAGATATGGCACACAAGGCTTGCTCACATTGGTGAGAGGACACTCAAACAAATTTGCAGGGACCAAAGTGTACTTGGTTTGCCTAATATCACAAGGCAACACATGATTTATAAGTGTGAAGCTTGTCAACTCGGCAAGGCTCATAGACAACTTTTCAACAAGAAAGGATATATGTATCAAAATCCTTTGGATGTAGTGCACACGGATGTGTGGGGTCCAAGTAAGGAGCCATCTATATCAGGCTCAAGATATTATGTGTCTTTCATAGATGATTGTAGCAGGTGGACCATTCTGTTTTTCATGAAGCACGAGGATGAAGTGTTTAATTGCTTTAAGAAGTATATTGCTCTTGTTGAAAACCAAACAGGTAGGACTTTGAAACGACTCAGATCAGATGGTGGAGGAGAATACTTCTCTTCTGAATTTGATGCCTTCTTGCATGAAAGAGGCATTAAAAGGGAAGTCACTACAAAGTATACACCCGAACTCAATGGTGTAGCAGAGAGGAGGAACAGAGCTATTGTCGAAGCTGCAAGGTCCATGCTCAACGAAAAGGGATTGCCAAACTACCTATGGGCAGAGGCTGTTTCTACAGCCACATATCTCATAAATAGACTTCCATCTAAGTCACTAGATGGAACAACTCCATATGAAGTGTGGAATGGAAGAAGACCTAGTATAGAGCATTGTAAAATCTTTGGATGCTTAGCCTATGCTCACATTCCTTCTCAAGTAAGAGGGAAATTGGATCCCAAGGCAGAGAAGTGTGTATTCATTCGTTATGATCAAAACCAAAAAGGATATAGATTGTACAATCCAACCAATAAAGGATTTTCTGTGAGCAGAGATTTAATTTTTGATGAAAACAAATCATGGTTTGATGATGACAGGAAAGTGAAGCTGCCATATGACTTGGATGAAGATTTTCCATCACTTCAACCAAAGGAGCAAAGGAATCGAGTTTTTCTTCCTATCTAACACCATCTACACATATATGTGTACTAATATGAGGTCATGGAGATGATTCAACACCGTATTCGTAAAGCATAAATATAAAAATAAAGCATGAACAAAATGAATGAACAAGAAAAGGTAAGGAGCATACTTGGAGAGAAAATTTGCAGGGAAAACCAAATGAGCATGGGACCTCTATTTATAGGTTTTCCCTAAGGCTTCTCTCTAGAATCTTCGAATCTCCTCATTGATTCTTTCTATTTCCAAAATCTTCTTCCATGTTCTTTTGCTTTTTTTGGAAAATCCCATCTTTTATTTCTATTTTTGATTTTTTTGCTTTTTACTTTTTTCCAATTTTTCTTCTTTCTATTTTTATTTCTTTTTCTCTTTCCCTTTTTATTTTTGGACTAAGGTTTAGTTTCACAGTTATGTACAAACTTAATACAATTAAGGGTTAAACTTAGGGTAAATGATAAATCTAATGGTCAAACCTAGGATTTTTAATCGATCAAAATTAGGGTTTCACTATATTTAAGGTCACACACATACTAATGGATTTATTCATAGTTATGGGCTATAATCGTAGGGTTTTCTAGGGTTTAGGTTAGGTTTCCATGGGTAAAACTCACATTTTCAAGGGGTTTCAAGGTTCAGAAGTTAGTTTTTCATGGGTCAAAGTAAGGGTTTTGTGTTTTCTAAGGGTTAGAGATTAGTTTCAAGTGGTAAGGGTTAGTGTTCTAAGGGTCAAACCCTGGGTTTCAAGGGTTTAGAGTTAGGTTAGTAAAATATTTACAAATATGCAAGCCTAGTGTGCAGAAAAAACATGGTTTCTTATTGCATAGACAATCAAATCAATGAGAACCACAACACTTCAAGACTTTTATCATCTTCTTACTGTCAAAACAACATCTCGTGATCAGAAAAACAATGAGATCGACTTTGAAAAAAATTGTTAATATACACTTCCCTGAGGGATTTCATCCCAACAGCAGAGAACCTCGGCCTAACATACATATAATGCACCTCAATGTGCTTAGTGCAATCATGGAACAGAGGGTTCCTCGCAACTACCAATGCACTTTGATTGTCAGTGAAGATGGTGGTGACAAAAGGTTGACCAACAACCAAATCAGCCATAAGGCATCTAAGCCACACACACACTTAATAGTCGCTTTGATTAAATGGAGAATGATAATGTTGTTCCAATTCTTGCCACACTTATGTGTATGAGCTAAGACAAACAAGTATTTAGTGGGATTTTGAGACTGGATGTCATGCCATGGACATCAGTACTCATGATTTATTCAGAAATAGCTATGAATGGTGATGTACTAAGGATATTCAATAATATTGTTGGGGGGGGGGGGGGGGTTTCTATACATTTTTGTTCTTAATATCCAGCCAACTTGCATGATGGGAGGTGTTCTGTTGTCATGTTATCCATCTCTCCGACTCCTTTGTGCAAGGGAGAAAGAGAATGGATTCTAACGATTTAGGGGGGAGGGGGGGTCATCCGGAGTAGGGGGCATAGGAATTGAGGGTTTTTTATGCCAGGGAACCTCGAAGTTCCATTCTCCCATTTCCTTTTGGATAGTTTGATGGGGAAGGTTGCGATTGAGGTTTGTGGAGGGGGAGATTGGGGGAAATGAATCGAAGCAAGCCTTCTTTGTGTCTGCTAGAAAAAGAAAGGAAAAGGCTATACTTCGGAGAAACCGCATGGCATGCCATAAGTAATTGGCACGTAGAGGGTTGTGTTATACACTGCAATGGTAAGGACATTGGCACTTTTCTCTTGGGAGGAGCATTGCAATATGCACGTGATGATACTTAAAAATGATAGAAAAAAGGACAAGCTCCATTACATGGAATTCTTCATCAACGAATTACGTCTTCCTCATGGACTTCCACTTTGGAGTGATTGATCCTCAAGCATGAGAAGAATGGAGGCATTGCTATAATAATTTTAGCTTCTCCTTCGGGATGCACGAACAGGAGATGAAGGAAAGCACTCTTTAGAAGACTTCTTTGGTGAAGTTCTTCTCACACGATGCTTTTGATTTCACAACATAACTGAAAAGACGTCGCAACATGTGACATCTTCCATGATCTATAATGTACATGAGGCTTTTTTCTATTATTCGTGACCAGACTAGAACTGTTGTCAGGATCTTGCTCACACACATACAGAGATTACGGACGCAGAAAAACACACAAAAAATAGAGGCAACAAGAGACAAGATTGAACTCAAGATTGGGTGCAATCTCCCCCCATGCACTCTGTTTCGACAGTCCACAGAGTGCATGTATTTATAGGACTTTTGATTACGTCGAAAATAGTGGTTACATGAGGGCGGCTTCGAAAAGCAGGCGTGAAACTAAAAGTTGGTAACTTTTATAGAAAGCCATTGCTTTTCATAACAGAAACTGCGGTCTACAACGACCATTATTCTAACCATTACTTTTCTAACAATAGAACCTTCTACGCAGGTTTATTTACAAAATAAATAATAATTATTCGGATTATGGATGTCCGCCCTTTCACGCCTTGCACGCTCCTCACGAACCTTCAGCTGCTATATCAAAAACATCAAAAACATATTAATATATTAATAATTTAACATTTTAACAATGCCTTGTTCAATAATATACAACATGCCTCTCAGTTGACAAGCAACTGACCTCAGTTGATAAAATAATTCAACAGTCTAACAATTATAATGCAGTGTTCAACATATTCCATATTACTGTTACAATCCAACAATGCATTGGCCAACATAGTCCATGTTACAATCCAACAATGCATTGGCATTCGATATTTCAATCCAACAATGCATTGGCTATTCAACATTGTTCAACATATTCCATAAGGTATAACATGCCCCTCAGTTGAACAAGCAACTGACCTCAGTTGAAAAAAATAATAAACATGGATGGCCAGTCACATGTTTCATCACTGAATAAAGAAAATAGGCATGTGCCATGTAAAAATACATGCATGGAAATGTTCATGTAGCTGTTATATTAATGTGTTTGTGTATGATATGAAGAAATTAAGTGTGTCATAATGAGGTGTTAATTGTGTTTTATGTATCCATTGACATTCTTCAATAGAGTGATTTTTGTACTTAACCAAATATCGATGATATTGAGTACCTGTGCGTGTAGTAGTGACATCATGATCAATGATTTTCTCAGGAACTAAGATTTCAGATTGTTCTTCAATTAAAGGAGGATCATCAAGAAGTGGAGCAAGTGGTAAAGTTCCTTTAAATGGTTTAAGTAAACTAATATGAAAAGAATTATGAATGGTCCAATGAGATGGAATATCTAATCGAAATGAATTATCATTAATTTTTTCGATAATGCGAAATGGTCCATAATAGTGTGGTGCAAGTTTAATTTAAGGATGCTGCAAAATATTTTGGAGACGTCTTTTAATTATTCGCAACCATACAAAATCATTTTCCCTGAATTCTTTGGCTACTCGTTTAGTATTGATATTACGTATATAGCGCTCTTGACTTTTCCTAATGTGCTTGTGAACATCATGAAGCATAGAAACGTGATCTTGAGCAATAGAGTCAGCCATCGGAATGTCGGTTTGGGTGAGGGACATGGGAGTGGGAAGCTTTTTACCAAAAACAATTTCAAAAGGTGCACGACCAGTAGTGGTGTGTGTAGTGTTATTGTAAGCAAATTGAAGGAATGGCAACTTGTCATCCCAGTTATTAGGATTATCTAATGAATAACAACGCAATAAATCAAGAATAGTACTATTTGTAGCCTCACTCTGTCCATTACTTTTAGGATGAAATGCAGAGCTAAAATCTATTTTAGAACCAAAATGTTGAAATAAGGCAACCCAAAAATGATTACAAAACCTAATATCACGATCAAATAACATTACTTTAGGAAATCCATGATGTGGAAAAATGCATTTAATGAATAATTTTGTAGCTTGAGGTGCAGTTAAAGTTTTTCTACATGGAATGAAATATGCATATTTACTAAACCTATCAACTATTGTCCAAATCATATTATTATGTGATGAAGTGATAGGAAGACCTGTGATAAAATCCATAGAGATTTGTTCCCATGGTTCATTTGGAATAGGAAGTGGCATTAATAATCCAAATGGTTTACCATGATGACGTTTGATAGGCTGACATACAATGCATTGAGAAACATAATGTGCAATGTCTTTTTCCATGTGTGGCCAAAAGAAGAAATCTTTGCAAGCAGAAATGGTGCTTTGTATGCCTCTATGACCCATGTAAGATGGTTCATGCATTTCTTTAATGACAAAATCTTTAAAAGCTTGGGTTATGCACAATCTATGTTGAAAATAGAGAAAACCATTATGAAATGTATAATGTTCATCAGATAAAGATGCAGCATTATTGAAGTCATGCCATGCACGTGAAAAATACAAATCAGATGCATAAGTGGAAACCATGTCTTGAAAAGAATGAATTTGAATGGCAGAAATATTATTCAAAAGAATGGAATTCGAAGGAAAACGGCTAAGAGCATCAGCTACGACATTAGCTTTACCTGGCTGATATTGTATCATGGGTTGGAAATTTTGAATGAATGATGCCCATCTAAGATGCCTATCAGAGATTAAGGGCTGACTTAATAAATGCTTAATAGCCTGTTGATCTGTTTTGATTAATACTTCAGAGCCCATAAGATAGTGTTTCCAAATTCACAAAGCATGCACAACTACTAACAATTCTTTATCATACGTACTATAATTCTGTTCTGAGGGTTTAAGCTTTCTACTCTCAAATGCAATGGGATGGTCATTTTGCATCAGAACAGCACCTATTCCTGAACCGCTAGCATCAGTAACAACATGAAAGGGTTGTGAGAAATCAGGTAATTGTAAAACAGGTGCATGTGAAAGTGCATGTTTAAGTTTGTCAAAGGACTGTTGTTGGGTAAATCCCCATGCAAATTTTATTTTCTTTTTCAACAACAAAGTAAGAGGCAATGCTAAATAAGAAAAATTTCGAACAAACTTCCTATAGAAACTAGCCAACCCAAGAAAAGAACGAACATCATGGACTGATTGTGGTGTAGGCCATTCTATGATAACTCTAATCTTTTTCGGGTCCACATGCACACCTTCACTTGAAATAATATGTCCTAAATATTCTAGCTTACGCTGAAAGAAATAACTCTTTTCAGGATTAGCATACAGTATGTTCTCTCGTAACAAATGAAAAATTGTTTCAAGATGCTTTTCATGTTCACTATCATTCTTACTGTAAACAAGTATCTCATCAAAGAATACAAGAACAAAAGCTTGGTAATCAAGAAAAATATTGTTCATCATTCGCGCAAATGTAGCAGGGGCATTAGTAAGTCCAAAGGGCATTACCATAAATTCATAATGGCCATTTTGAGTTCTGAATGCAGTCTTAAAAATATCACTTTGTGTCATACGAATCTGATGGTAACCCAATTTAAGATCAATTTTACTAAAGACACGAGCTCCTCGTAACTTATCTAAGATATCATCTATTCGAGGAATAGGATATCTATTCTTGATCGTGATCTTGTTAAGGGCTCTATAATCAATGCACATTCGATAAGTTTTATTCTTCTTCTCTACTAAGAGAACTGGTGCTACAAATGGGGAAGAACTAGGCCTTATAAGTCCTTTTTGTAGTAGGTCTTTTACTTGATTTTCTATTTCCTTTTGATGTAGTGGGCCATGTCTATAAGGTGCTTTATGAGGAGGAGAACTACTAGGGACTAAGTCTATGCTATGGTCAAAGGATCCTCGAGATGGTGGTAGTTCAGAGGGATATTCAGGCATAAAACAATCCTTATAAGTACTCATGAAAGGTTTATATGCATCTGAAAGTGTATGAGTATAATCATTGATTATATTGACAAAAACAATGCATGAGTTGAATCCTTTCCTAAATGCACGCTTTACTTGAGTGTGACTAATCAATGGAAATGGCTGGAAATCATGCCGTGCAGACAAAGTAATGATTTGACCTTTGAAAGCAAACTTAAAGGTATGAGTATGGTAGTCAATACGTGGATTATAATGGTGACGAAAAGGCATACCTAGTATAACATCATAAGATTGCAAAGGTGCAATTAAAAATGTTCATGAATCAACATAAGGGCCTATGCGAATCGCAACATCTTGCACTTCTCGTGTTACATTATAACGACTACCTTGAAATGCAGCTTTCAGTTTATACAAAGAAGGAAACGTTTGTAATTAAGTTCTTGTACTAATAAATGTGAAATGAAGTCATGTGAACTACCATCGTCATGTAGAATTTTAACTAGTTTGTTATTTATTGTACCCTGCATGCAAAGAAGAGAGTGTAGAGAGATATCGTTACCCAAGGTACTTAAATCCTTCTCCAGTGATTCCTCTGTCCAAACAGGAGGAATTTCTTCATTATAGACCTCCATGTTATGCAATCGAGCTGTAGCCGGTTTCATATGAAGAGGTTGCAATCTGCACCTTATTTTTGTATGTCGAGGTTTACCACAATTCCAGCAAGTGATTCGTGGTCGCTTCTGTTGGGCATTCATTGCTAAAGTTTGAAGGGTAGGTGGTTTGGTTGGTTGGAAAGATGAAGCAACAGGTGGAGTTAAATAATTGGATTGTGGAGGACGAGAAAAACTAGGGTAAGATGGGGCATTAAAATTACGCTTCATAGGAAATGAAGGTTTAATAGGAAATGGTCGTGGACGTGGTTGTTGTAGACGGAGTGACTTGGTTATGGACTGGAATTCTTTTTCTGCATCATAAGAAAAAGATATAGCCTCGTTGAGGGTTGTAGGTCGTAGGGTGTGAAGCTTAGCTTGGATACCCACTTCCAAACCATCTTCGTATTTCTGCTGCAAGATATCCTCTGATACATATTCAAGCATTCGTACAAGTAGTAAATTTTGCCAGAACCGTTCTATGTAGGTAGTAACCGTATCACCCTCCTTCCATGTAAGGGTCGTCCATGCACGTCGAACATGCAAATGGTATTGAGGAGGAAGAAATGAATCCTTCACGTTTTCTTGAAAAGCCTTCCAAGTTGTTGGACGCTCCGTACTGTGTCGCAGGACATTCCACCAGAGTTGAGCTTTACCTACTAAATAATTAGTGGCAAATTTAACTTTTTCACTTTCAGCATACATTTCATCGGTATAAAAATCATCAAACTGTGACAACCAAGAAAGTACTAAAGGCCCATCCTTTCGGCCATCAAATCGTAGAAATTGATAGTTTCTATTACGAATCTTTGAATGAGTAACATCAAATTGGGCAGACACAATAGCTTTTACTACTCTCGTAAGGTTGTCTTCCTCAGCTTGCATCCTTTGGAGGATTTCATCAGGTTGTCGGATCTTGTTCTGAGCTCCTTGAAGCTCATGCCGCAAGAGCTCTAGTTGTTGTTTAAGTGTTACCGCAGGTAGAGGTGAATTATTGTAATCCTCCATGGTGCTCTTGGACCCTTGCTCTCAACCTTGGTGTATTGAACCTTCTTGTTTGCAACCTTGGTGTCTCGATCCCGTGTTCTCAACCTTGCTTGGTATCTTGAACACTCAATCAAGTGCCACCCAAGGATTTTGAAGGAATTCACACTTCCAAGCTAGCTCATTGGAAAGCTCGTTCCGCGAGCTTTCCAACGGTATATTACACGCCTCAATCAGACCTACAGAGTGAGAGATACGCTTGATTCTTTGTTGGGTCCATCCTTGAAATCGTCGCGAGCGCCTTCCATAAATAAGAAAGAGAGAGAACTTGCGTACAACTCCAAGAGATGGTGGAGTGGTCAAAGTACTTCCCTTGAAAGTAGGAGGTTGTGGGTTCAAATCCTCTTACCTTAGGGACTCTAAACCTCTCTATTACCACTCAAAAATTAAAATTGTCTCCCGCGTAGCCAACGGCTGCCAACAGTCGCCAAGGGAGCCTTGGGTGCCAATGTTGCCAATGTTGCCAATGTATTGCCTAAGTTCTTTGCCTTAATCGACGCCTTGGAGTGAGCCGAAGGAGAAGACGTAGGTGAAAACGTAGGTTCTGGTTCTGGATCAGAAACCGAAACCTCTGTCGAAGACGAAGACGAAACAGAAACTGAAACAGAAACTGAAACAGAAACCGAAGACGGAGATGGAGATGGAGATGGAGATGGAATTCAGAATCGCGAACAGAGAACAGAACCCTCTGTATTGACGCGTGCAGAGCTTTGATACCACTGTTGTCAGGATCTTGCTCATGCGCATACAGAGATTACGGACGCAGAAAAACACACAGAAAATAGAGGCAACAAGAGACAAGATTGAACGCAAGATTGGGTGCAATCTCCCCCCATGCACTCTGTTTCGACAGTCCACAGAGTGCATGTATTTATAGGACTTTTGATTACGTCGAAAATAGTGGTTACATGAGGGCGGCTTTGAAAAGCAGGTGTGAAACTAAAAGTTGGTAACTTTTACAGAAAGCCATTGCTTTTAATAACAGAAACTGCGGTCTACAACGACCATTATTCTAACCATTACTTTTCTAACAATAGAACCTTCTACGCAGGTTTATTTACAAAATAAATAATAATTATTCGGATTCTTGATGTCCGCCCTTTCACGCCTTGCACGCTCACGAACCTTCAGCTGCTATATCAAAAACATCAAAAACATATTAATATATTAATATATTAATAATTTAACATTTTAACAATGCCTTGTTCAATAATATACAACAAGAACATTGTCTTCTTCAGGGCACCTGAGGAAGTTAGTGGAAGGCAAAAAGAGTTTTCATTTTATGGAGTAGCATTATTACATTATGTGCATACAATCTGCATAGGCTTTTCTATGATTTTGTAGGAAATTAGTTCAAAACACAATAAACAAGTGATCAGGTCGTTTTCCTTATGTAAACTATCTGACATGTGAAATACAAATTGTTGAGGGGTTTGAGATCTAAATGTCGTTACAAGGTATGAGAAAAACAAATCCATGCATAATTTACAGGAAGGGAAGTACTCAAATCCATTGTGCCAAATTCAAACTTATTTGCTTAACTGGATTTAGTTATGCTCCTGAGTCCTGAGTGAAGATCTGAAGTAGGGGTCAATGCTAGGTGTTTGGTAATTCATTCCCCAACATTTTTCCTTTAATATACAATGCACACTTGTTAATCTTCAGCATAAATGACTAATAGGTTCAATTGTGACTGCACAAGTACCCTCTGTATAAGAATAGATCGTTGATGCACTTTGTAGAGAGACATTATTTCCATAATACTGTTCTAATGCTTTTTTTTCTTAATTTGCAAAGGTGATTTTATGGTTGGTTCTAGCTCATATTGGATTTCGTATCTCTCAAAGACATGGGCGAACTAGGTATAAACGGGTGCAAAGAAAAATGTATGTTTTCAAACAGAAGAAAAAGACATTAATTGTATAACAACTTTCATTATGTCACACCTTTCAAGATATATCTACTTCTTTTGTTATGGAAAGTTTTTTGGAACTAGTTTATCATATTGTATGTGTGTCTATGTGTATGTATATGTGTATGTGTTTATGTATGTATGTTTAATTTATGTATGTGTTATGTATATATGCATGCATGTTAGACATTTAACAAGCGCAAGAGTGTGGGAACCAAGGCTAATGTCAAGTTCCATATCACTTCACTTTTTGGTAAAGTGGAGAACTACTTTTTTAAAAGATTTTAAGCTCAAGATTCCATGTAATGTGATGAACAAAAGTTGGTGATTTTAGAGGAATGATTTACATTCAAATTCTACACCAACTTTAAAGCATTATATAAGCAAAAAGTTTGAAGGAAGTCGTCCCCATCCTCTAGCTTCAATCTTGTAATTTTTAAATATCATTTGGAGTGTTTACTCTAGGTCTAGATTATCCCCTAGGTAATCTAGCACCCTAGTAGTTGGAATTTTCTCTTAGGAAGAGAGTTTTGATAATCGATATCTCACTTTGTAGTTGTTCGTCTCATAAGCAAGATAGCTCACTTAGTTGTTATTCTTGCGAGATTTCTTTTGAGTACAACTTAAATTTTCATGCTCACTCTCGTGTGTTATAGTGAGCTTGTAAGCTTTCTCTTCTATCTCTGCATATTTCCAAGTATGTGTGTGAAGAGGTACCCATACATACAAGCTACCTATTTGGATAGTTTTTAGTCTGCCTTTGTGTAAGGAGGTTGACATAGTTCTCATTGGCCAAATTGATTTTCTCTATGGCTTGCTGGAAATCTTAGCAAGCATATTATTAGTGTGCAAAATCTCACCATATTAGTGCGGATTTCTAGGGAGCAATGCAAGTTCTGGTGGACTCTTGTAGTGTTGGGCCCTAGGAAGAGGCCATCAATATTTTGATATAGCTAGGAGTGCATATATTCCATCAATGGTATTAGAGCTCAACATTGATCATTGAGGACATCATGAGGAGGGTTTGAAATTTATTGAGAGCCAAGGATTGGGAGCAAAGAACAAAAAAAATTGAGGAAGCATCTGAAGCAAGTTGGAGCGTCTATCATCAACAAAGGATCAAGACAAGTGGAGGCTCTTGTGGTAAGGTATCGTACAATTCTTTCTCACTTGTATCACAATCCAAGTAGGGTATATGATCTACTCTATAGTCTCATACACAATGGGGGACTATAATACTCAGATTAAGAAGCTTGAAAAGAGTAATTATCAATCCTGGAATATTTGAATCTCTAACTTCCTCATGGGAAAGAGTGTATGGGGTCTAGTTAGTGGTCGTGAGGTGAATCCATACATAGATCCATGTAAACATACTAAAAATCAAATGAGAGCCATTAGCGAGTTGGATTAAAGGGATAAGATATTGATCTTCATTAAATCGCAACACATAGAAATCCATGAAGGTCATGTCCAACACCTAGGTACATCTCAAAAGGTTTGGGAGTGTTTAGAAATGTTTTATTCTACCTCTACAAAGGCTAGGAGAACTCAGATCTTTAATTCTCTCAACACTCTTTGGGAGGCATCAAATTAGAGCATTAAATACTTCATACCCAAAGTAAAAAAGATTTTTGATGCACTTCATTCAATAGGATGTGTCATAAATGATGATGATGACATAGTTGTCCACACACTTAATGGGCTTGGCTAGGATGATGAATGGAACTATTCACAACCTCTATGTATGTAAGGGACTCATTACCTGATTTTGAGCAACTTAATTTTCTTATGCTGTCTAAGGAGCTCAAACATAGAGGAAATAAAGTCAAAGGATATCCAAATCATCTCGTCTATGCAGGCAAATGGGGAGGAGCCAAATGCAACAAAGGTGGTTTAAGAGGGAGAGGTAGAAGAAACTACAAAAAAAATAGCCAAAGCTATCAAGGGAGTCAATCATGCCAAGATCAAGGTCAATAATTAAGAGGAAGAGGAGGAGGAAGAGATAGAACATAAAGATATGGAGGTAGAGGCTACTCCAACACAAAATGGATGCTTCAATTGTGAGAATCAAGGAATGCCGAAGATTGTTGGGAAAAGCAAGGTGAAAATAATTACAAAGGGCATCGTAAGTATGCAAACTCCTCAAACAATTCAAAAAATGAGCATTTGTTAGCTTTGAAGCATAGTAGTGAAGGTCAACCACATGATCAGGTGTGCTATATAGATAGTGGTTGTAGTAACCACATGTTAGATGGGGAGCAATTCAAAAATCCTTAAGCACCCAAGAAAAGGGGCTTTTTGGAGACACAAGACAACACAATGCATGAGATATCACAAATCGGAGATGTGAAGCTTGAAGGTAGCCACAAATCAAGAGGACTATTTGAGGTATTGCATGTTCCTACTAGTACAAAGAACTTAATATGTGTGGAAGAAATGTTTGAAAGGGGATACCAAGTAAAGTTTAACCGCAAGGAATGCTTTATTGAAGACCCAAGGAAAGGCTATGAGTTCATATCCAAAAGAAAGAAGGATTGAAATTTTTTTCACTCTTGACATTGGAAAAGGGCAAAGCAACAAGGTAGTGTTAATCATGTATTGAGAGAAGACCATTGAAGACTTGGACTTGTGGCACAGAACCTATGGTCACAATGACATTCAAAGTTTGAAATACATGGAGAAGGAGATAATTGGTAAGAGGTTTACCATGTTTTGCATTACAAATATTGCATGAGATGTGTGAAGCTCGTCAACTAGGCAAGTATACTAGGCAACCCTTCAAGAAGAGTGGATATGTAGCACATGGTGTATTAGATATTTTTGCATGCAGATGTGTGGGGGGCAACCAAAGAGCCATCTCTTGCACCTAACACGTACTTTGCAACCTTCATTTATGACTACCAAAGAAATGTTTGGTTGTATTATATAAAGAAAAAATCAAATGTGTTTGATGTGTTCAAAAGCTTCAAGGCACACATTGTGAAGGAGAGAAGTTTCTACATCGAAATGCTAAGGTGAAATGGAGGTGCACAATACTTCTTCCATGCCTTTAGTGAATTTTTGACGTACCAAGGTAAAAAGAGACAAATCACTTGTAGGTATACTCCCTCATAAAATGGGATGGCGGAGAGGAAAAATATGTATATTGCTAAAATTTTTGGAACTATGTTAAATGAAATGAATGTGGCTTTAACATATTTGGTAGATGTTGTATCTGTTCTTGGTTTTTTGATGAAGAGGTTTCACACATCAGGGGTACATTACATGACACCCAAGGATGCATGGAGTGAAAGGAAACTAGATCTTTCACACATTAGGATGTTTAGTGTATGCTACACACATGTCCCACACAAATTAAGATGTAAGATGGATTGCATTGGTGCATGAAGCAACCCTAAGATCTTGACTGATGCATTTGGATTTCCCTTCGCATTTGAGGCTTAATATTATATAGAGGTCATGGATGAAGTTCTAAGGTTAACATCATGTTTTCTCTTAGTCAAAAGTAAACTAGATAGTAAGAGAGAATCTTCTGGATTTATAGGACATGAAAATACATTAGTCCATTTGAATTCAAAATTCAAATCAATCCCTAAAAATTTGGATAACGTTTAGGTGGAACATATCAACAATCATCAAGAAAAAGTGTATATAAACACTATAAACTTTAGTACCATGCATGAGAGCTAATTTGAGTTGCTTATCACACTCATTATGAGTGTGTTATGCCTTATAACAAAGCTAGAGAAGTCCTCCACTCTCTCATTGTATCATGTCTCTATTAGCAAGAAATTTAAACTTCATTTTCATAGCTACTTGTATCTCTGTCTACTTTTATAGTTCTTTGAGTAACTTCTATCAAGTTCTCTAAGTCATTTGTCTTTGTATATTAGGTATTTATCCAATCTTGCAACTAGAATATTAGTCCAAGACTTTGTTAAGAATTCTTATGAAGTTTCATAATCTATGGATCCATAGTTATTGCATTATTAGTAAATCAAGGTGACTTCTTATGCAAATTGCTCTATGTATAGGGGTCATAAACTCATGAAATAACTTGTTATAGCTCAAGAAGATTATCATTTGAAGGTTTGCAAAATGCTTGAGGTCAATGGCTAAAAGCTTGTGAGCTCTAAGTAAAACATCGTGTGCCTTCTTCCCTAAATAGACGATTTTCACAAAGTGATTTATGTTGAGATATCAAGCTCAACATGTGATGATCTAGGATGACACGTATCAGTTTTTGGTTTCTTTGACATGTTTAGTGGTCATGTCAGTATATGTCAGGGATACTTCATTGATCTTCATTAGATTTATCTACCAAGAGTGATGGCACATTTGTTCCTTGCCAGCTCACTCATTTGCAGACATTAGTTTTTTCCTTATGTATTGATCTTTATATATTGACTTGTTGTATTCTAGTTTTTAGGTCATTCTTGTACATTCCTTTTTATGTAATAGAAGAAGAAGAAGATCATTCTTCCTTGCCTCAATCTGAGTGTGTGCTTCTCTTTGATTGTCTGAGTGTGTGTGTGTGTGTATTATCTCTCTTCCTTATCTCCTTCCTTGTGACATGGTATCAAAGCTAGTGTGGCTATAGAGAGCTCGTGGAGAAGGCCGACGGTAAAGAGTACACGAGAAGGTGTGGAGAAAGCGTGATTCACAAATGACCTCAGATTACTACAAAAATTGGTGTGAAGGTAGAAAACCTCAAAATATTTTCAAGATTTATCCCTTTACGATCACTCGTTTTTGTCAGATTAGAGTTTTGGAGCCATTGTGACCTCTGTTTTGAGCCCCAAGGTGGGGCCCATAGAAAAAACTAGGTCAGTTTACAAAATTGTAACTTGCGTCCTATCACTCATGTCACGCGTGCACGTGCGCTTCCTTCTTTTACCATCATGGGAGCTACACATAGAGATTATCTGTTTGTTCGACCACCCGACCACCGAGCTCCTCCAATATCTTGAATGCTCTCTCAAGAGAGAGATAGATCATAATCTATATTCTACCAAAAATATCTAATGATATCCATAATATGCTATGTGGCATGAACCACCCTAATGAGTATCATATCTCAATGAATATCATATGACATTTCCTTCCCCTTGAAAGCATTTTCATCCTTGAAAATGTAAATGAAATGTCCGTAATGGCAGAAGAAAGTGCTCGGACTCCCCTGAACCCCATGTACTCTATGTACATGGTCATCTCTGTGTGTTGTTTCCCTATATCCTTCCCCTTAAGAAGTCTCATATGAGATCATCTCAAAGGTGGGAAACCGTCTGAGTGGTGCCTACTATCTCCCATATACACTCCACTTTCCAAACTATCACTCCCATAACGTACATCATCCAAATGACCTAAGTCCATATGATAAATCCTCTATGGAGTAATAGTATGAGAAGCAAATGTAAAATGCCAAGCGTATATGCTTGATCATACCATAATGGAGATAGTAAACCATAGAATCCTATGAAATATAGAACAAAGTGCCATAACAAGTGACTCCAAACCCATCTAAGTGTTGGAGGATAAACACTCCTATGTGCACAACAAAAGCAAATGAACCCTCCTAGGATCCTGAAATTTTTCAGACATAGGTTCTGTATTTTCTGAGTTTCTCTGAGTATATGCAGAGAATGAAAATGAAATTTTGCAGGCATAAACTAGACTTTAAGAGCTTTCAAATGAGAGTAAAATCACTCCATTTGGATACTGTATGATGCCTCAACCAGCTGTAACAAAACAGATAACTTGATCTCTTCACAGAGTATGAGCTAACTGGACAGACACTGTTCTGGACATTTCTCTGCACATGTGCAGGCACTGAACCTGAGACTTATACCAGACAAAGTAGAACTTATAAGCTTTCCAACAAGACAAAAATCATTGCAAATGGATTCCGGATGAAGGAGAAACAACAATTACAAGACCGGGGGGTCTGCCAAAAACATCTAGATAGATAGAGTGTGTAAAAGTGAAATTTCTGCAAAATATGCAGAGAACAGCTAGTAGGGGGTGTGCTTAAGCAAGGGGACAGCTTGGGCACGTATTTCCACGACTCTAAGTAATAATAAAACTCATTAGAGGTTTTAAAGACCTCATACTAACCTCTTTAACCAATCAAAAGCATATACATGTCAAAAGTGAGGTCCAATCACATCAAGAGGTGAGCTAAATCTTCTCTAATCAACTTCTTTCCATTATGGGCATAATTGGATGCCTCAAACTCGTGGAAATCAGCCTCCTTTGATTGTGGATGATGTGGAAGGTTCAATTTGGGGCATGTTCCCACACTCTTGAGCTTGAAAAACTTTCAACACTCCCCCTCAAGCTCAAGTCTTTTCCTTTGTTGCTTCAACCTATGTCTCTTATGTTGATAGCTTCCTTGAATCCTCCAAGCTTTGTACCTTCAAGAAACTTTGTCATCATGTCTGCAACCTGCATTTTAGTGTTCACATACCTTATATCTAGCTCTTTTGCCATCACCTTTTCTCTAACGAAGTGGTAATGAACCTCTATGTGCTTGCTCCTTGCATGAAACATGGGATTGTTAGCTAGATAGATGCTTGAAATGTTGTCTCCATAAAGAGGAAACTCCTGCACTTCTACTTCCAAGTCCTTAAGTAGCTTCTTAAGCCATAATAGCTCACATGTAGCCAATGCTAAACCTCTGTACTCAGCCTCTGTGGATGAAAGAGCAACAGTGGGTTGCTTCTTAGAGCTCCAAGAGATCACTTTTGTACCTATCATGAAAACATAACCCGATGTACTCCTTCGATCATCCTTGCTACCTGCCCAATCAGCATCACTATATCCTTTGACACTTAGATCAGCATCATATGAGTAAAATAGACCTTGGTTGATGGTGTGCTTGATGTAACGAAGCACCTTTCTTGCCGCCATAAGATGATCATGAGTAGGTGCATGCAAAAATTGAGAGAGAACACCTACTACATATGCAAGATCAGGTCTAGTGAATGTAGCATAAATTAATGAACCAATTATGCTTCTATATAGTGTAATATCTTGTATAGCCTCTCCTTGACCTGCAACCAACTTTGTATTGGGCTCCATGGGCTGAGAAAGTGGCTTACAACCACTCATACCAAACCTGTATAGCACATCCAACAAGTATTTTCTTTGAATCAAGAAGATGCCATTGTGTGCATAGATTACCTCTATTCCCAAGAAGTACTTTAGTGTTCCAAGATCAGATATCTTGAACTCCTTCCCTAGCTTTGATTTGATATCTTTAATACCTGCAATATCACTTCCTGTGATGATCAAATCGTCCACATAGATGCATATGTATACCATCTTGTCTCCTTGCTTCTTCATGTAAAGTGATGGATCTGCAACACTTTCTTTGTATCCACAACTTGATAAATAATCCACTAACCTCTGATTCCAGGCCCTTGGGGCTTGCTTTAGTCCATATAATGCTTTCCTTAGCTTGCAAACATGATTTGGGTACCTCATACTAGCAAATCCTTGAGGTTGGCTCATGTAGACTACTTCTTCAAGCTCTCCATTGAGGAAGGCATTCTTCACATCCAACTGATATAAGCTCCATTTCCTTGATGTGGCCAGTGCAATCAAAGTCCTAATTGTTGGCATCTTGGCTACGGGGCTGAAAGTTTCATCATAATCTATCCCGTAGCTTTGGGAGAAGCCTTTCGCCACCAACCTTGCTTTGTACCTAGCAATGGAACCATCTGAATTTCTTTTAATTTTGTAAACCCACTTATTACCTATCACCTTCATGCCTTCTTGAGCTGGTACCAAGCTCCAAGTATGGTTCTCATCAAGTGCTTTGAGCTCTTCCTTCATTGCCTCTTGCCATTCCTTGCAATCCTTAGCTTCTTCATAACTAGTTGGTTCCTTGTCCTTGATTACCTGAGTCATGTATGCATAATGCTTTGCAATGAAATTATCATATGTTAACCTTTGTACTGGATATCTTACTCTTGAAGACCTTCTTTCACTTCCTTTGGGTGTGGTTGCCATCTTCTTTCTTTGTTTTGCCACTCCTGGAGTTTGAATTTCTTCTATCTCTTCA
Source organism: Ceratopteris richardii (assembly GCA_020310875.1). Lineage (NCBI taxonomy): Eukaryota > Viridiplantae > Streptophyta > Polypodiopsida > Polypodiales > Pteridaceae > Ceratopteris > Ceratopteris richardii. Next base: position 189,667,070 of record CM035418.1, on the reverse strand, counting down.
TCTTCCAACATGCTCTCGTCCACATAGCTTCCTTCTTCAATTGAAATCTTCTCTTTGCCTTTGAATTTGCTTTCTTCAGAGTTGGTCTCTCTTTCCCTAAGCCTTCCACTCCATGGTGAGGGTGTCCTTGTGTTGCATGAGTTGCTTGGACCACTCAAATCCATGCTTTCTTGAACTCTATCATCATTCTTCAAATCTGTCTCACCTATGTCTTCAACCTGCAATGGACTTGTGCATGCATACCAAGGCTTCAACTCATCAAAGACAACATCCCTACTTACCTTCAGCTCCTTGGTGATGGGATTATAGCGTTTATACCCCTTTTGTTCCATAGAATATCCCAAAAAAATACACCTTTCAGATTTGGCATCTAACTTTGACCTCAACTCTTGAGGTACATGTACATAGCATATACAACCAAAGATTCTAAGATGTGAAATGCAAGGTTTTCTTCCACTCCATGCTTCCTCAGGGGTTAGATGATGTATACCTGATGTAGGACATCTATTCATGATGTATGTGGCTGTATATGTAGCCTCTCCCCAATAACAATGCGGCATATTCATTTCATTGAGCATACACCTTGCTACCTCTGCTATGTGTCTGTTCTTTCTCTCTGCTACCCCATTTTGTTGAGGGGTATACCTGCATGTAAATTGTCTTTTGATGCCATTGACCTGCAAAAATTCAGAAAATTCATGGGAGAAGTACTCTCCCCCTCCATCGGATCTCAAAGTTTTGATAAACTTGCCAGATTCCTTCTCCACATGTGCTTTGAATTTCTTGAAGTAGTGGAACACATCTGATTTGTTTCTAATGCAATACAACCACACTTTCCTTGAAAAGTCATCAATGAAGGTTACAAAATACCTATTTCCAGCAAGGGATGCTTCTCTTGTTGGACCCCAAACATCCGTGTGAATGAGGTCTAAAACATTTGCACTTACATAGGTACTCTTCTTGAAGGGCAGCCTTGATTGTTTTCCTTGTTGGCAAGCTACACAAATTTCATGCAACATTTTAGATGTAAAATTTGGTAGGCCTCTTACCAAGCTCCTCCTTTGCATGTCCTTGAGCTTTTGTAGGTTGATGTGACCTATTCGTTTATGCCATAGATCCAAATCTGCTATCCTCTTGTCTCCATATGTGACATACATTGAATGGTGTGGCTGATTTATGTCCATTGTGAACATTCTCCCTTGCTTTTTTCCTTTTGCTATGAGCTTGAAACCTGCCCTTGGATCCTCAACAAAACATCCTCTTTCATTGAACCTAACTTGATAGCCTTTTTCTACCATTTGGCCTACCGAAATCAAGTTTTTGGTAATAGTAGGGACATGTAATACCTCTGATAAGCACTTTGCTCTTTGATTTCCTTCCAAACTGATATCTCCCACATGTTGAATGGTATGCTCTGAGTTATCACCTGTTTCCACATGCCCTTGATGCTTTGGGACCTGCAAATTACTAAAAAGATCCTTTCGACATGACATATGATTGCTACATCCACTGTCTACATACCATACATCTTCACTAGCTTGAGTTGTATCTTCACCATACCTCATGGCAAGTAAATAATCATTCCCTTGGCTGGATGATGTGTTTGCATAATTACCTTGCCCTCTATAATTGTTGTTGTTGCTTTGATTCCCTTGTCTTTGAGCTCTATGATAGCATTCATTTGCAAAATGACCGGGCTTACCGCATACAAAGCATCCATTTGAAGTGGCTTGTCCTCTTCCACCAAATCTTGCACCTCTTCCTCTATTTGTGGCTCTTCCACCTCTTTGACCTGCATTTTCTTGTTGTCCTTGACCTCCTTGGTTGCTTTGATATCTTCCTCTTCCTCTTGTAGCACCTCGGTTGTGTCTTCCTCTTCCTCTACCTGCATACAACAATTGCCCTTGGCTATCCTTGGCATTATGACCACCAAGGTTCATCTCCTCTGTCACCATGAGAGTGATTAGTTGATCAAAATCAGGAAGAGAGTCCCTTACATACACTGAAGTTGTGAAAGCCCTCCATTTTTCATCATCCCTAAGTCCATTTAGGGTGTGGGCGACAAGATCGTCATCATCTAGGGCACAACCGATTGACCCTAGTGCATCTGCAAGCTCTTTAACCTTTAATATGTAATCATTAGCACCTTGAGAGGGGCTTTTCCTAAGATTATTTAGCTCATTCTTGAGCTGAATTTTTCTAGCTTTTGTGGAGGTTGAATACAATCTCTCCAAGCACTCCCACACCTTCTTCGATGTATCCAAATCTTGAATATGCCCTACCATAGAGTTGCTAATATGCTGAGATAAAATGAAAATGACCCTTTTGTCCCTTTCATCCCACTCTCTTACTGCTCTTCTCTGGTCATTGGTTGGATTTACCTCATCTATGTAGGGTTTTGGCTCTCCACCACTCACAAGTCCCCACAAACCTTTCCCCATCAAAAAATTGCTTATTCTAAATCGCCACGGTTGGTAGTTTCCTTTTTCGAGCTTCTCAATCTGAGCATTGAGATCAGCCATGGTGCCTCCTAACTCTTTTGAACCTCCCCCTTGATGCAATGAAGTTGAAAAGGATGGCTTTTACCTCAAAAAATAGAGCTACTCCTCTTGATGAAGCTTCGTCTTTGATTTGATGATGTATTTGCTTCCCCTTGTTGTTGACGTGCCCGTTCTTTGCTTCCTTCCTTCAAAATTTGATGAAGTCTTCACTTCACTTCAGTAGCTCCTTCTTCTCTCTTTGATACTCCACTTATAGCTCTGATACCACTGTTGGAGGATAAACACTCCTATGTGCACAACAAAAGCAAATGAACCCTCCTAGGATCCTGAAATTTTTCAGACATAGGTTCTGTATTTTCTGAGTTTCTCTGAGTATATGCAGAGAATGAAAATGAAATTTTTCAGGCATAAACTAGACTTTAAGAGCTTTCAAATGAGAGTAAAATCACTCCATTTGGATACTGTATGATGCCTCAACCAGCTGTAACAAAACAGATAACTTGATCTCTTCACAGAGTATGAGCTAACTGGACAGACACTGTTCTGGACATTTCTCTGCACATGTGCAGGCACTGAACCTGAGACTTATACCAGACAAAGTAGAACTTATAAGCTTTCCAACAAGACAAAAATCATTGCAAATGGATTCCGGATGAAGGAGAAACAACAATTACAAGACCGGGGGGTCTGCCAAAAACATCTAGATAGATAGAGTGTGTAAAAGTGAAATTTCTGCAAAATATGCAGAGAACAGCTAGTAGGGGGTGTGCTTAAGCAAGGGGACAGCTTGGGCACGTATTTCCACGACTCTAAGTAATAATAAAACTCATTAGAGGTTTTAAAGACCTCATACTAACCTCTTTAACCAATCAAAAGCATATACATGTCAAAAGTGAGGTCCAATCACATCAAGAGGTGAGCTAAATCTTCTCTAATCAACTTCTTTCCATTATGGGCATAATTGGATGCCTCAAACTCGTGGAAATCAGCCTCCTTTGATTGTGGATGATGTGGAAGGTTCAATTTGGGGCATGTTCCCACACTCTTGAGCTTGAAAAACTTTCAACACTAAGACTAAATGGTAGATTTCCCTCATAACACTTCAGGTCTTCTTAACCGTGAGTGTGCTCACAAGTAATAGTTTCCTCTAACTACCTTGTGACTATGGAATCCCATCATCTAGCTCATACATAAGAATTTCTTGATAGTAAAATGCAATCTCAACATTCCACTGACCAAGAAGTCTTTGGTTTGTCATCTTTTACCATTGGACTAAGTTCTATTGGAAGAGCATCTATTGGCACTAGTGCAAACTCTAATATTTCTCTTCCCTGTAGTTTTCCATATGAATGTAGAGAGCATTCCCTTTGAGATTTAGATAATCCCTAAGTACCCATCCTCTTAACTGATGATTACTCATCATACTCATGATGTAATACTAACTAAGAGTTTGGTACCCTAATAGGTTAGATATATCCCCATCTCTTGGAAACTCAAAAGAGAAGTATCATCAATCTACTTTCAGTCTAACTAATGTCAATAACTAGATTATCTCATCTAATCAAAGACCATCACTGAAAATAGCATAACTGCTTCTCTCTAGAGTTTACAAGTGAGACTCAATCTAACCATTATGATTAACTGATCTCCCTCTTGCCTTTGATAGAAGAGTGCCACTTCTATCTAGACAACCTAAAAGTGAGAAAGTGAAACTCTCTCTCTCTCTCTCTATTGAATCTCTTCTAAGGAAAAGAGCTCTAGCAGTGGAACCTATTCCACTTTCCCTTCCCTTTGAAAAAGATTCTGTTGAATCCATTTACTCTGCTCATAACTGAGAACATGTACATAAGTTCTCCATGCTTTCCTTCAAAACTAGTGGAGAAAGAGACTCCCATGTGAAATTACATTGAAAAGTAGAGTAAATGAATTCCTCCTAAAATAAAGACTAAGAGATGTTTCCCAAACACCTCTTCTGTCTAAAAAGCAAAACATACTCTATTCTTCTCCTATGAAGAAATCATATTTTCCTTTCTTTTTTCTCTTTCAAAGAATAGGAGCTAAAGTGAGACCTCTGAGCTAAAGTGAGATCTCTCATGGATCTTTGAGCTCATGGGAATGAGCTCAAAGATCCATGAGAGATCTCACTTTAGCTCAGAGGTCTCACTTTAGCTCCTATTCTTTGAAAGAGAAAAAAGAAAGGAAAATATGATTTCTTCATAGGAGAAGAATAGAGTATGTTTTGCTTTTTAGACAGAAGAGGTGTTTGGGAAACATCTCTTAGTCTTTATTTTAGGAGGAATTCATTTACTCTACTTTTCAATGTAATTTTCCTTCACATGGGAGTCTCTTTCTCCATTAGTTTTGAAGGAAAACATGGAGAACTTATGTACATGTTCTCAGTTATGAGCAGAATTAATGGATTCAATAGAATCTCTTTCAAAGGGAAAGAGAAAGCGGAATAGGTTCCACTGCTAGAGCTCTTTTCCTTAGAAGAGATTGAATAAAGATAGAGAGAGAGAGAGAGAGTTTCACTTTCTCACTTTAAAGTCCTCAAAGAACCAAGAGAAGGTGCTTCCATAGTTGCTCCTTCATGTATAACTACCGTTGCATGGAATAAAGAATAGTGCTGTAGTTTCATGGCACAAAGAAGCTTTGGTATGTTGGATAGGTAGTATACTTCTCAATAAGGATGGCGTGGGTTCAAATCCCCCGTCCTGCAGCGCAAAAATTTCTTGAACCTTTTGCTTTGATACCAGTGTCATGTAGGCACGTGAGCTTCCTTCTTTTACCATCACGCGAGCTATACATAGAGAATATCTGTTTGTTCGACCACCCGACCGCCGAGCTTGTCCAATCTCTTGAATGCTCTCTCAAGAGAGAGATAGATCATAATCTATATTTTACCAAAAATATCTAAGAATATCCATAATATGCTATGCGGCATCACCCACCCTAATGAGTATCATATCTCAATGAATATCATGTGACAACTCATATATTCTAGATCCAAAATTTCAAGCAATTTTGTGCACTACTGATACACAAAAACTGTGTTTTTCTGATATCAAATTGTCACGTCATAGTGCAATAGCGTTCAAGCAGAAGTGCTACTTATAGTGTTTTGCACTATTGTGAATTGTTGCAAAAATGGAAAACGCGGATGGAATGAGTCAACTTATGCACGATAAGCTCGACAAGAAAAACTTTTGTGCTTGTAGATTCAGAATGACGAATTTCCTCATGGGAAAAGGCTACTGGAAGTACATCGAAGGAGAGAAGGAAAATGCTCTGTAGTTACGAGAGAGGAATCGGACTGTAGAATAGTTAAGAGCATATGAGGAATGGAATCAAGGAGCACAAAAGGTAATGTATTGGCTATCTGTTAGCATACACGATAGCATGATTGGGCACATACAGGATGCCAAGACTCCGAAAGAGGCTTAGAACAGTTTGGTCACATTGTATGAGATGAATACAAAGGCACAAAAATTGCAGGTCAAGAACAAGCTACATACATTGGAAAAGAAGAGCATGTTGGTAAGTAACTACACCTTGAAAATCAAAAGCATATGTGAGTCACTTGCATCTATTGGTGTGAATGTAGATGATGATGATGATAAGGTGGAAGTGTGCCTTCGTGGTTTAGGATCTCCATATAAGCAGTTCAAAACTTCTATACAGAGCAGGGAAAATATTCCGAATTTCACTGATCTTGTATCTATGCTGATTATTAAAGAAACGAATCTTTGTGAGGATACAAACTTCCAAGGAAAATCTAGTTCTGTGCAAGTATTCTACTCTGGAAAAGGAAGAGGGAGAGGTTTCGGAAGTGGAAGAGGAAACAGTAACCAAGAAAAAAGTCAACAATAGAATCATGCAAGCTAAAGAGGACAATTTTGAGGCAAGGGGAGCCAAAGAGGTTGTACAAATTTCCAAAGAAATGATTCAGGTAATGACAGTAAAGGATGCTCGAATTTTGGTAAAACTGGATACTTTGAATGTGATTGCAGGTTGAAGAATCAAAATAAAAAAAGGCAACAAAACAACTGTTGGTGCAATTAAGCCCAAGCCTACATACTTGATAAACTTGCATAAGGTTGATGTAGTGGCATATCACTTGGAAGACTTCATATGTACAACCTTTTATAACTTTGCATTACAATTACCCATTGTAAAAAGTCAATAAACCCACAAGGAGTTACGAATCATATAATCGTGTATCATTTGGTAGTTGAGTCAAGAGAGAATCAATCCTATACTTTAGGATTTACTTAATTATGTAGATTTGAATTCAAATTCAAATCTTTGGCTCCAACAAGATCTATAAAAAGAGGATATGAAAGGGCCATGGGTATCTTGAGTTTTAGAGATCATATTCATGTATTTTCATTAAGAAGAGGAGCTCACCTCATAGCTCAGTCAATTCTCACTCATTGTGCAATGCTGTATTGCCAATGACATTGTACTTTTACATGACTTAATTCATACATGATCATTACTTCTTACTCTCATATCTCTGTCACACTCCATCAGAACAACACACTTGTCTGATCTTGTTCTCACTCTATAATGGATCATTTCTCTTGATTCAAAGCATGATAGCTCAAGCATATTGTCTACTTTAATCCCACAAAGTTTCATTAATAATGCTTCTCAGGATCCTTAGACATTAATTGATCTCTACTCACTAGTCTGTGACTGTGAAGACTCATAAAAGTCAAGACGGATGCTTAATTTACTAAAGATATTTCTCTGCATATAGTTCATCATTTTAGATGATTTCACTCATGATTGGTAGCTTGTTAAGCTAATTGAAGTTGCCGAGAAGGAATTTTATAGATTGCTAATGCACTCAGAGAATGACTCAAAACTCTGAGTAGGTGTCTCAACCAAAATAGCAAGTTTTGAACCTTGAATCATATGCCTACCTATCTGTTTTAATCCTATCATTAGTGGATCATCTTCCAAGCAACATATATGATTACTTATGCTTATTAGCTAGCTAAAGACACCCACAACACTCTCCAGCTATTACCTATAGCAGGTGTGACGCAGGTTTTAGCTACACCAACTCATCTCTTGTGATCATCCACCATCTCCTCCAATGGTGGTATGAGAGCTAGTTCAATCAAGATGGGAGATGGTTTTCAATCCTTCATTGAAACATTGGATAGGAACAACTACTCACCATGGTACCTAAGGATGCAAGCACACCTTCAAGGGAGAAGCTTATATGGATACATCTCAAGACATGAAGACATGCCAATCTTCAAGAGCAAGAATCAACCAACAATGAAAGAGCAAGAAAGGCTGACCACATGGTGTGCAAATGATGCTCTTGCAAGGTCATATCTATTAAACTCAATCTCTGATTTCTTGTAACCACATGTTAAAAATTGTAAAACCTCCCAAGAAACTTGGGTAGTGCTCTGATCATACTTCTCCTCAAACACGAGCAAGGAAGAATCAGTTGTGGATGGAATTCACAACCCTCAAGAAACAACCAAAGCAAGGAGTGTCTGATTATGTAACCAAAATGAAAGATGTAGGAGACTAGCTTACAAGGATTGGAGGAGAGATAGAGGAAGAGCACATAGTGAGGTAGATCATCAATGGAATTAAGGCTGATGACAAGTGGGAGTCCTTCACCACAGCAATGGATCTCTACATTGTTGGTGTGAATTGCAAGCCTACACATTTGGCTCAAAGTATGCACTGAAGGTTACACATAACATGAAGAAGCATAGGAACATATGCTAGTGGTTAATTACAACACGACCTCATTGTAAAAGTCAAATTGACTTAGAACCTTTTGTAATCACCTACCAAAGTGAGTGGTGGAAAAGTAGTTCATTTGATTGAAGGAATATCTCCAAGCATTTAGGAGCTTGATCATAGGGAGCCAAAATTTGAATTTGAATAAAATTTTTGCTCATTACATATAAAAGTGGACATGAAAAGTCGCGTGTAAGAGAGATCATTCGCGAGCCTCATTCTACTGAGTTTGAGTGTGTGTGAGGTCTATACTATAGCCTACACCTCTCTACACCATTAGGCAATGTTGTTCATGCCAATGGGATTGTATACAAGCGTTCATTAATAGATACATTTATATCATTAATCTCTAAGTTCTCTGTTAGTCTACTCAAAAGTCTTTCAACTTTTCAAGGGCATATCGTGGTCAATTCTTCACCAAATCAAGTGATTCAAGGCTTTTTGAATTCAGCTCAAAGTCGTCTACATGGTATCAAAGTTTGAAGTAATTCTATTCAGCCATTTCAGAGAAATCTGTGTCGAGGTGAACTTTGGTCAATTTCTGCTATAGTCCTAAAAAGTCGGGGGTATAGCTAAACTTGCTAAATTAATTTTCTCTTAGCATAGTTTATCTTTTTACATCATTCTACTTGCAAATGGTAGCTTACTAAGCTAATTGAATACCCCTAGAAGGAAGTTTATCAATTTCTATTGTGTTGGTCACACTGAGTAAAACATCGAGCAGGTGTCAAGACATAAATAGAAGGTTTTCTTGAGTTTGTGAACTTGAAAGTTATCTGTTTTGGTTCAATCATTACACACATCACTTTGAAAGTACATAGGCCAATTTTTGTTGTTATTGGAAAGCTAAGAAGGTCTACTTATCAACTCTGAAGCAAAAGAGGGCTGGTACAAAGCAGGTTTAGCAGTACCTACTCAGTCTCTTGGAGCATCCGTCCATCTATCCCAACAGTGGTATCAGAGCAATAGAGGTAAAATGGGAGATGGTTTTCCTTCATTTATTGATAAATTGGACAGGTACAACCATCAAGATTGGTCTCTAAGGATGGAGACCTACTTACAAGGAAGGAGTCTCTATGGATACATCTCAGGAGATGAGGAATTGCCCTCATTCAAAGCAAGAGGATTGCCAACCAAGGAAGAACAAGAAAAACTCAACACATGGTGTGCTAAGGATGCATTGGCAAGGTCATATTTACTCAACTCTATCTCTGACTTTCTTTTGCCACATTTCAGAAATTGAAAGACATCCCAAGAAACTTGGGAAACCTTGTCATCATATTTTTCCTCCAATACAAGGGCTAGGAAAAACCAGTTGTGGATTGAATTCACAACACTAAGGAAGCAACCTAAGCAAGCTGTTTTAGAATTTGTGACCAAGAACACAGATGTTGCAGATCAGTTAGCAAGCATAGGAGAAGAGATTGAAGAAGAACAAATTGTAAGGCAAGTGATCAATGGAATCAAGGCTGATGACAAATGGGAAAGCTTCACCACTGCAATGGATCTCTACATGGACATGCACACTCCAGATCTTACAACTCTTATGGGACAACTATTTACACATGAAGCAAAGCTCACCAAAAATGGAGATACATCCAAAGGTAATAACTCTTCTGCCCTATACACTAATAAGAAGTCTAAGGATAAAGGCAAGAGCAAAAAAATGGAAGATGAAGGTTCTACCTCCCAAGCTAACTATGCAAGGAGAGGTAGATCTTCAAGAGGAAGGGGCAGAGGAGGTAAGAAAGGTATGGGGAGACCCTATAACTCATCACCATGCAACATTTGTGGTTTATCAAATCATACTACAGATGAGTGTTTCAGGAATTACAAAAATCAGAGAGGAAGAGGCTACCAAAGAGGTGGATACTCACAGTCAAGAGGAAAGTTCAACCATCACCAAGGCCACAACAACAATTACAACAATAATTACAACAACAATTACAATGGCAACTACCAAGGAGGATTCAAAACCAAAAAGGACTACAACAACTACACAGAGGAGCAGGATGACTCTCTTCTGATCATGAACATGACTTCAAAGTCAGGTACAAATGATGATCACTTATTCTACATTGACTCAGAGTGCTCAAATCATGTGGCTGGCAATGTGGCACTACTCTCTGATCTTGAGGAACCAAAAGGTAAAAATCAAGTCCAAATAGGTGATGATACAAAGCATTCAGTAGTTAAAGTTGGAAATGTTAAGACTTGTGATGGTAATCAGAATTTGTTGAGCAGGGTACTCTATGTACCAACCATTACCAAAAATTTGATGAGTGTTGGTTAGATTGTGGAGAAAGGTTTGCAAGTCAGATTCAATCAATATGGAGCATATGTGGAGGACCCAAGACATGGGTTCAAGAGGATTGCTAAAGGAGAAAAATTAGGTAGACTTTTCACTTTTGAGTTGGAAGATACAAAGAATATTGCACTATACAGTTATAAAGATCAAACACTTTCACAACTTGAGATTTGGCACAAAAGGTTAGGGCACATAGGAGAAAGAACCTTGAAACAAATGTGCAGGGACCAATGTGTGCTTGGGATACCTAATGTATCCAAGCAACATATGATTTACAAGTGTGGTGCTTGTCAATTTGGTAAGTCTCACAGGTTACCCTTCTCCAAGAAAGGATATATGCATGAAGACTACCTAGAGCTTGTACACACAGATATATGGGGACCTAGCAAAGACCCCTCAGTCTCAGGATCAAGGTACTATGTGTCTTTCATTGATGATTATAGGAGATGGAATGCATTATACTTCATGAAGCACAAGGATGAGGTATTTAATTGTTGTAAGAAATAGCTTGCATTAGTTGAAAACCAGACAGGAAGGAATTTGAAGAGGCTAAGATTAGATGGAGGAGGTGAGTACTTCTCCAATGAATTTGAAGACTTCTTGCAGGACAGAGGCATCAAAAGAGAGATAACCACAAGGTATTCTCCTGAACAGAATGGGGTAGCTGAGAGAAGAAATAGCTTAATTGTTGAGACAGCTAGATCTATGCTTAATGAGAAGAAGTTACCTAACTATCTATGGGAAGAGAGTGTTTCTACTACCACTTATCTCATAAACAGGTTACCATCTAAGTCACTTGATGGTATGACACCGTATGAAGCATGGCATGGTAAGAGACCATCATTAGATCACTGCAAAATATTTGGGTGTGTAGCATATGTGCACATTCCTTCTCAGATAAGAGGTAAGCTAGATCCAAAGGCTGAAAAATGCATTTTCATTGGGTATGATTTAAATAAAAAAGGTTACAGGTTTTATAATCCTACCAATAAGGGATTTATGGTAAGCAGAGATGTGATCTTTGATGAAAATGATTCTTGGTATGAGAATGAATGCACGAAGTTTAAACTACCCTATGACTTGGAAGAGGAATTTCCAAAACTTGCAAAGGAGGAACCTACTCAGAATGAAGACTCAAGTTCAGATGATGAAACAGTATCAACCTTGAAGAATTCAAGGCATGGAAGTCCAAGGGCAAAATGAAGATGAAGAAGCTTGAAGACATACCTGAATCATCAACTCAATCAATCTGAAGATCTCAAAGAGAAAGCAAGAAACCTATCAGATATGGGTATGATACATCTCTTGTTACTAAACATTCAGTTTATCTTGCCAAAGATTTGTCAAATGAAGAACCAGGTTCATATGAAGAAGCAATAACCAAATTAGAGTGGAAAGAAGCTATGGATGTGGAGATTGAAGCACTCAAGGAGAGTGACACATGGGAGTTAGTACCCAAGAAGGATTCTATGAACGTAATAGGATCCAGATGGATCTATAAGTTGAAAAGAGATTCTGATGGAACAATTAATAGGTACAAAGCCAGATTGGTAGCTAAGGGTTTTGCACAAACCCAAGGCATTGACTATGAAGAGACATTTTCTCCTCTGGCCAAGATGCCAATAATCAGAGTGTTGGTAAGTGCAAAGAATTGGAACATGTACCAATTGGATGTCAAGAATGCTTTCTTGAATGGATGGATTTCAGAAGAAGTTTATATGTCACAACCTCCTGGCTATGAGGACCCTTAGAAGGTAACTTATGTTTGCAAATTAAAGAAGGCTTTATATGGATTGAAGCAGGCACCTAGGGCATGGAATTACAGGTTAACTACATACCTCCAAGACCAAGGTTTTGTCATGAGCAAGGCTGACACTTCTCTGTTCATTAAGAGAAGCAATTCAGAGGTAATATATCTCTATGTTTATGTTGATGACATTATCATTACAGGTAATGATGTCAATGGAATCAGGTATATCAAAAGCCAGATGATGAAGGAGTTCAAGATCAATGATCTTGGCTTATTGAAGTATTTTCTAGGGCTTGAATTAGTTTACACTAATTCAGGGATATACATTACTCAGAAAAAGTATGTACAGGATATGTTGAAGAAGTTTCACTTGCAGGATGCTAAAGTAGCAAGCACTCCAATGGAGGTAAACCTAAAGCTAAGTGCCCATGAAGGTGATGAAGTCAAAGACATTACATGCTATCAAAGTATGGTGGGTAGCTTGAACTATGCTACTCTTACAAGAATTGATATTTCATATGGTGTGAGTGTGCTAAGTCAATTTATGCACAAGCCAAGGATACCTCACTTAGAGGCTGCCAAGAGAATCTTGAAGTATCTCAAGGGTACATAGAACCATGGTTTGTATTTTCCTTACACTTCAGATATTGATATCAAAATTTATTTAGATGCAGATTGGGTAGGATGCAAGGATGATAGGAGGAGCACTTTTGGATATATTTCCTTTGTAGGTGACAAACCAATTTCATGGTCTTCAAAGAAGCAACCTACTGTTGCTTTGTCTTCCACAAAGGCAAAGTATAGAGGACTAGCTAATGCCACACAAGAAGCAATCTGGATTAAGCTTTTGTATACAAAATTAGGCCTATATACTAGGTTTCCAATAATCTTTGGAGATAATACAAGTTCTCTTCACCTTGTAGCTAATCCTATCTATCATGCTAGGACCAAACACATAGAGGTCCATTATCATTATGTGAGAGAGAAGTTGATAAGCAAGGACATTCAACTTACCTATGTATGAACAAACATGCAATGTGCAGATTCGTTGACTAAAGCTTTGGATGGAGCAAAACTTTGCAGGTTCAAATCCATGATTGGATTGCAGGATATACTTGAAGATTGAAGATGAAGACTTAAGCCAAAAAGTTTGGCTTGAGGGGGAGCTATTGGTGTAAATTGCAAGCCTACACATTTGGCTCAAAGTATGCATTGAAGGTTACACATAACATGAAGAAGCATAGGAACATATGCTAGTGGTTAATTACCACTTTACCTCATTGTAAAAGTCAAATTGACTTAGAACCTTTTGTAATCACCTACCAAAGTGAGTCGTGGAAAAGTAGTTCATTTGATTGAAGGAATATCTCCAAGCATTTAGGAGCTTGATCATAGGGAGCCAAAATTTGAATTTGAATTCAAATCTTTGCTCATTACATATAAAAGTGGACATGAAAAGTCCCGTGTAAGAGAGATCATTCTCGAGCCTCATTCTACTGAGTGTGAGTGTGTGTGAGGTCTATACTATAGCCTACACCTCTCTACACCATTAGGCAATGTTGTTCATGCCAATGGGATTGTATACAAGTGTTCATTAATAGATACATTTAATGAACACTTGTATTTAATAGAGATTAATGGGATTGTATACAAGTGTTCATTGTATACAAGTGTTCATTAATCTCTGAGTTCTCTGTTAGTCTACTCAAAAGTCTGTCAACTTGTCAAGGCATATCGCGGTCAATTCTTCACCAAATCAAGTGATTCAAGGCTTGATTTCCCTCAAAGTCATTTACATGCTGTCAAAGTTTGAAGTAATTCTATTCAGCCATTTCAGAGAAATCTGCGTCGAGGTGAACTCTGGTCAATTTTTGCTACAATCCTAAAAAGTTGGGGGTATAGCTAAACTTGCTAAATTAATTTCTCTTAGCATAGTTTATCGTTTTACATCATTATACTTTCAAATGTTAGCTTAGTAAGCTAATTTAATACCCCTAGAAGGAAGTTTATCAATTTCTACTGTGCTGGTCACACTGAGTAAAACATCCAGCAGGTGTCAAGACATAAATAGAAGGTTTTCTTGAGTTTGTGAACTTGAAAGTTATCTGTTTTGGTTCAATCATTACACACATCACTTCCAAAGTACATAGGCAAATTTTTGGTGTTATTGGAAAGCTAAGAAGGTCTACTTATCAACTCTGAAGCAAAAGGGGGCTAGTACAAAGCAGGTTTAGTAGTACCTACTCAGTCTCTTGGAGCATCCATCCATCTATCCCAACATACATGGATATGCAAATACCTAATCTCAACACCTTGATGGGACAACTCTTCAACCATGAGACAAAGCTCACCAAAAATGGTGAAAACTCAAGAGGTAACCAATCTTCTGCCGTTTATACAGATAAGAATAAAGCTAAGGATAAAGGTAAAAGTAAGAAACAGGATGAGGAGGCTAGTACCTCTCAAGCTAATTATGCAGATAGAGGAAGAGGTGCTAGAGGTAGGGGCAGAGGACGAAGACAAGGTAGGGGAGACCCTATAACAATTCACCATGCAACATATGTGGTCTCAACAACCACACTACAGAAGAATGCTACAAAAATACAAGGAACCAAAGGGGAAGAGCCTTCCATATAGGAAGCGATGGACAAACTAGAGGTAGGTACAACAATGGTGGAGGCAACTACAACCATAACTTCAATCAAGGCTACAACAACAACAACTATCAAGGAGGCTTTAGAGGTAGAAGGGATTTCAACAATTATACTAAAGATCAAGACGACTCTCTACTCATCATGAACATGACATCCAAGCAAGGTAAAGATGATGAGCATCTCTTCTACATTGACTCAAATTGTTCCAGTCATGTAGCAGGAAATGTAGCTCTATTATCTAATGTTAAAGAACCCAAGGGGAAGCATGAAGTACAAACAAGTGATGATACTAAACATTCACTCAAGCAAATTGGAAATTTCAAAACATATGATGCTAGTATGAACCTTTTGAGCAAATTTCTATATGTGCCTACTATAACCAAAAATCTAATTAGTGTTGGGCAGATTGTGGAGAAAGGTCTACACATCAGATTCACTAAGCATGGGCGGCATATGTGGAAGACCCCAACAAGCCTTCAAAAGAATTGCCAAAGGTGAGAAGTCAGGTAGATTTTCTACTTTTGAAATAGACACAAGGAACATAGCACTATTCAGTTATAGAGATCAAACCTTATCTGAGTTGGAAATATGGCACAAAAGGCTAGGGCACATAGAAGAGAGAACTCTGAAGCAAATTTGCAAGGATCAAAGTGTGCTTGGCAAGAAGCACATGGTATACAAATGTGGATATTGCCAACTTGGCAAAGCTCATAGGCAACCATTCAACACGAAAGGATACATCTATGAAGATTATTTGGAGCACACACTGATGTCTAGGGTCCTAGCAAAGATCCATCCATCTCAGGTTCCATGTACTATGTCTCTTTTAAGAAGTATTTGGCACTAGGTTAAAACCAAACAGGAAGGAGCTTGAAGAGAATCATATCTGATGGAGGTGGTGAGTAGTTTTCACATGAGTTTGATATGTTTATATAGGACACATGCATAAAGAGGGAAGTACCAACTATGTATACTCCTGAGTTGAATGGAGTGGCAGAGAGAAGGAATAGGTTAATTGTTTAGGCAACTAGGTCTATGTTAAATGAGTAAAAGTTTCCTAATTATTTATGGGTAGAGGGTCTTTCCAAAAACACCTAATTCGTCAATAGGCATCCATCCAAATCCCTGGATGGCATGACACCATATGAAGCATGGAATGACAGGAGACCATGATTGCATCATTGCAAAGTATTTGGGTGCATTGCCTATGCTCAAATCGCATCTCAAATCAGAGGGAAGCTTGACCCTAGAGCTGCGAAATGTATATTTATTGGGTATGCTCAAAATCAAAAGGGATATAGACTATAAAATCCCACTAACAAGGCATTCATAGTTAGTAGGGGTGTA
Source organism: Ceratopteris richardii (assembly GCA_020310875.1). Taxonomy (NCBI): domain Eukaryota; kingdom Viridiplantae; phylum Streptophyta; class Polypodiopsida; order Polypodiales; family Pteridaceae; genus Ceratopteris; species Ceratopteris richardii. The sequence goes on along the minus strand of CM035418.1, from coordinate 189,650,735 downwards.
GTATTTTATGATAATAACTCATTGTTTGAAGATGATTGTAGGAAATTCAAGTTACCATATGATTTGGAAAATGATTTTCCAACCCTAACTCAAGAAGACCAACACCAAGCATAGGACATCAACTCAGAAGATGAGGAGCAAATCCATTTCAAATCTTGGAAGTCATGAGGCAAGTTCAAATACAAGCAATTAGAGAATCTACCCGAGTCTTCCAATCAAGCTTTAAGGAGATCACAAAGAGAAAGTAAGAAGCCCATAAGGTATGGATATGATACATCCCTCGTCACAAAGCACTCTATGTACACCACTAAAGATTCTATGGCAGAGTAGCCTTCTTCATTTGAAGAGGTTAGGAAGAAGAAAGAGTGGAGAGAAGTATGCAAGAAGAAGTGAAAGCATTGTAGGAAAACCACACTTGGGATCTAGTTCCCAAGAATCCAAATATAAAAGTAGTTGGCTCAAGGTGGATATATAAACTTAAAAAGAACTCTCATAGTTCTATAAACAGGTACAAGGCAAGGTCAGTGGCAAAGGGATTTGCACAAACTGGCGTAGACTATGAAGAAACATTTTCACTTATGGAAAAGATGTCAACCATCAGGGTATTCGTAAGTCTTGCTACATCCAAAAATTGGAATTTATATCAGTTAGATTTCAAGAATGCATTTTTTAATGGTTGGATATCAGAGGAAGTGCATATGGCACAACCACCAAGTTTTGAAGATGAACAAAAAGCAAGTTATGTATGCAAGATTAGAAAAGCACTCTATGGTCTCAAGCAAACTCCTAGAGCTTGGAACCATAGGCTTGTTACTTTGCAGGATCAAGGCTTTGTGGCAAGCAAGGCAGACTCTTCTTTATTTGTAAAAAAGAATAAATCAAATGCCATCTACTTATGTGTCTATGTAGATGATATCCTTATTACAGGTAATGATTCTGATGGTATGAAGCAAGTCAATTGTCAATTAATAAAGAAATTCAAAATAAGTGATCTAGGGGTATTAACCTACTTCCTTGGCTTAGAACTTGTGTATATAGATTCAGGTATATTCATCAGACAAAGGAAGTACATACATGATATGTTGATAAGTTTTAAGATGGAGAACACTAAGGTTGCAGGTATTCCTATGGAGATCAACCATAAGATAAGTTCACATGAGGTGAACTACTTGAAGATGCTACAAGTTATCAGAAACTTGTGGGTAGTCCTAATTATGCTACTTTGACAAGAGTAGATATTGTTGTGCATTGAGTCAGTTCATGCATGTACCAAGGAAGCCTCATATGGAAGCTACAAAGAGGGTGCTTAAGTATCTAAAGGGTACAATGAATGAGGGATTGTTCTATCCCTTCACTTCTGACATAGATATGAAGATGTATTCTAATGCAAATTGGGCTAGCTCCAAGGATGATAGGAGGAGCACTTCAGGATACCTATCTTTTGCAGGTTCAAAACTCATATCTTGGTCATCCAAGCAGCAACTATCTTTGGCCTTATCTTCCACAGAAGTAGAATATAGAGGTTTGGCAAATGGAACTCAGGAAGCTATGTGGCTTAAACAATTGTATGCAGATTTGGAGATACATTCCTACACTCCAATTATCTTTGGAGATAACATTGGTTCACTTCATTTGGATGCTACTCCCGTGTAACATGCCAAGACTAAGCACATTGAAGTGCACTACCATTATGTTAGGGAAAAATTGATAAGCAAGGATATCCAATTATCCTATGTATCAACTCATTTGCAATGTGCAGGTATACTCACCAAAGCATTGGATGGAACAAAGATGAGCAAATTCAAATTGATGATTGGGCAAAAAGAAATCAAGAAGCAAGGAAGATCAAGCATGTTAGGCTTGAGGGGGAGTTGTTGGTGCAATTAAGCCCAAGCCTACATACTTGATAAACTCACCTAAGGTTGATGTAGTGGCACATCACTTGGAAGACTTCATATGTACAACCTCATGAAACTTTGCATTAAAATTACCCATTGTAAAAATTCAATAAAACGAGGAGGAGTTAGGAAGCATATAATCTTGTATCATTCTGTGGTTGAGTCAAGAGAGGATCAATCCTATACTTTGGGATTCACTTTAAGATGTAGGTTTGAATTTGAATTCAAATCTACATCTAAATTTGAATTCAAACATTGAGGTCTGATGGAGGAGGTGAATACATGTCAAATGAGCTTAGTGACTTTCTAAAAATTCATGGAATTCAATGTCAGTTTTCATGCCACTACACACCAACTCAGAATGGTGTTGGTGAACATAAAAATAGACATATTGCAAAAATATCAAGAGCCTTGATGGCTGAGAAGAATATGCCTCATTGTTATTGGGTAGAAGCTGTGCATACGGCTATATACATTATGAGCATAACTCCAACTACTGTTGTACATCAAGTTACACCTGAAGAAACGTTCACAGGTTGTTAGACTCAAGAAAGGACAAGCAAGAGATGGTTGAACCACACTCTAAGAGGGAGGATTAGGAAGTAATCCTCAACCATGGCTTTTGGGGTAAGTGGTTAGCCCATCATACTCCTAGTTGGTAGGTCATGAATTCAAATCCCACAATAGGTATTAGAGCTTAGGAAGTAGACTTGGGCAAGGTGGATGGAAGGCGTGTGCGTCGCTTTCAAAAGCAAGCCCAACATAGATTAGAGTGTATCTCCCAATCCGTAGGTCAGATTTAGACGTGTAAGATAGTATTGGAAAGCTCTCGACAAACGATTTCCAATGGAAGCACTAGATTGGGGATCCAAGATACCTAGCATGGGTGAGAACCAGGTTCAAGATACTAAGGTTGAGAACAAGGGGCTCAAGAGACCAAGGTTGCAAACAAGGCAAGTCCATAGGCAAGTGGCCAAGAAGCGAAAAGGCAAGGTTCTAGAGACCAAGGTTGATAGCAAGGGTTCAAGAGACCAAGGTTGAGAACAAGATGGCTCAAGAGACTGTGCAAGGTTGAGGACATCAATTCAAGGGGAGATCAAGGATTGACCATTGAGAATAATGATCTGTAGAAGGGGAAGAGTGTTAGACTCAAGAAGTGACAAGCAGGAGATTGTTGAACCACACCCTAAGAGGGAGGATTGGGAAGTAATCCCCAACCATGGATTTTGGGGAAAGTGGTCTGCCCATCATACTCCTAGTTGGCAGGTCATGAGTTCAAATCCCACACAGTTAAAAAGCCAAACTTATCACATATGAAAGCTTTTGGCTGTATTGCATATGTACATGTTCTAAATGAGTTGAGGATGAAGCTTGATCGAAAATTAGAAAAATGTGTCTTCATTGGATACTCCCTTGAGCAAAAGGGATATAAATCTTATAAGCCACTCACATGGTAGGTGAAGGTGAGCAGATATGTGATATTTGATGAAATGTCAAGCTTCTATGTAGATGCCAAAGAAGGACTGAATCTTGAACCACATGACGATGAAAATGCTCAAAACTCAAGTGCAGAATCTTCATTTTTGAGTGGATCGGATGCATCACCAAGCAATACTTCAAACTCATATCCATGGAGTGGAAGATTGCGTGGAAATTTTAGTCCAACAAATTCATCAAATACATCCAAGAAAGGTAAAGAAAATCTTATTGCTGGTACTAAAACATGTACACGTTTTGAAAACGTTGATGGAGATTCAAGCAGTTCAGAAAAGAGTCTTGATGAGGAACTTGGATTGCCCTGTGTGAAGACTCCAAGAGTAAGAAAAGCATGTGCAAAAGATACAAGGAGAAGTGACCTAGGACCAAGAAGTTCCTGGAGGATGTGGAATTCAATGCAATGATTGACATATGATAGTTATATGGCTCATCATTATGCCTACATGACCAAGGCAGTACAAGATGCTGAACCTTCTTCTTTTGAAGATGCAATTGGAAATGCAAATTAGGAAAAAAGCTATGGATGAGGAGAGGGCTGCACCTTATTGAAATGATCGTGGAAGCTGGTTCAATTGCCCCAAGGAAAGAAACCCATAGGCTACAAGTGGGTTTACAAGGTAAAGCACAATGTTGATGGTAGCATAAGCAGGTACAAAGCACGATTGGTAGGAAAAGGATATGCACAAACATATGGCCTTGATTATGAGAAAACATTCAGCCCTATAGCTAAAATGTCTACTGTTAGAACGCTTGTTGCATTAGCCATAGCAAAAGGATGGAATTTACATCATATGGATGTGAATAATGCTTTGTTACATGGTGAGTTTCAAGAAGACGTATACATGGACCAGCCACAAGGATATGAAGATTCAAAGCATCCAAAATATGTTTGCAGGTTGCAAAAGCCTTTCTATGGGTTGAAGCAAGCTCCTTGTGCATGGCATGCAAGGATTGCTAATTACTTAACCACCATTGGGTTTTCTATGTGTGGTGCAGATCATTCACTATATGCAAGGAAGGGTGATGATGGCATCACAATTGTGGCTATTTATGTTGACGACGTGATTGTAGATGGTGATAATGAAGAAAGCATTAAAGGGGTAAAGCAACTTCTTATGCAAGAATTTGACATGAAAGATCTTCGTGTGCTGCACTATTTCTTGGGCATTGAGTTTATACATAGAGAAATAGGTATATGGATGTCAGGAAGGCAATATGCCTTGAATATGCTACAAAAGTATGGAATATTGGATGATTGTAAGCCAATTTCTATGTCATTAGGTTAGAATTTGAAGTTAGATACTACATCAAGTGAAGCATTGGTAAATGATACTATGTACAGGAAAATACTGGGAAGTTTGATATATCTCAGAATTATGAGGCCTGATCTTAGCTACACTATTGGACTTGAAAGTCAATTTATGCAGGTCCCCAAGAAGCCACATTTGGATGCTCTGAGGTGCACTCTATGTTATGTGAGTGCTACTTTGGATTATGCATTGTTTTATGAAGCTGGTGTAGATTTACATGTTCATGAATACATCGATGCAAAGTGGGCCGGTAGCATTCCAGATAGAAGATCTACTAGTGGCTTTCTATTCTCACTTAGGAGTGCAACTATTACATGGAGCACCAAGAAGCATCCCATTGTTGCTTTGTCGAGTACAGAGGCTAAGTATAGAGGTGCTACAATGGCCACATGCGAGGCATCATGACTAGAGATGCTACTTGCAGATCTAGGTGTGGAAGTGCAAAAGCCTATCACTATCTATTGTGATAATCTTATACAATTAGCACGGAACCCTATTTTTCATGTTAGAACAAAGCATATCGAGGTACATTATCAGTTCATCATAGAGAAGGTATTAGCAGATGATATTGATCTTGTGTGAGAACAGATGAGTAGATTGGTGATATTTTAACTACCGCATTTTGAGTAGAGAAGCTGAAGAAGTTTTGAAAGGTGCTTGGATTAGAGGACATGGCATTGAGCTTGAGGGGGAGTGTTGAGATATCAAGCTCAACATGTGATGATCCAGGATGACACATATCAGTTTTTCGTTTCTTTGATATGTATAGTGGTCACGTCAGTATATTTCAGGGATACTTCATTGAGCTTTATTAGATTTATCTACTGAGAGTGATGACACATTTGTCCCTTGCCAGCTCACTCATTCGCGAACATTAATTGTTTCCTTATGTACTAATGTTTATATACTGCACTTGTTTTATTGTTTTTAGGTCACTCTTGTACATTCCTTTTTATGTAGTAGAAGAAGAAGAAGATCATTCTTCCTTGCCTCAATCTGAGTGTGTGCTTCTCTTTGATTATGAGAGTGTGTGTGTGAGCTCTCTTCCTTATCTCCTTCCTCGTGAAAATGTATACACATACGCTATTTGTTTTCACATAATGCTTTTGAATGATGTTGCAAAGCCTTAATGAATATACGAGAATGTACAAAGTCTACTAGGGTTCTTAGAAGTTATTTAAGCTCCTCTATGGTAGGATTTTTCCAAGACCTTGTCATCTATGTGCATTATCCATCACTTCTCATAGATGCAAGGCGTGAAGGTGTATGTTTATTGGTTCTACTATGCACGAAAAAGGTTATAGGTGTTGCAAACCTAATACAAAGGAGCTAAATTTATCTAGAGATGTGGCATTTGATGAGCTCAAACCATGTTATGCTTCCAAAATACCATCTTCGGATGAAGATATTGAAAGAGGCATAGAGGAGATATGCAACAAGGGTTCAAGATATCTTGGAAATAAGTCGTTCAAGCATACAAAGAAGTTCAAGTACGGATTTAGCACATCATTCAATGAATAAAGGGAAGGAAAAATTGGAAAAGGTTTTTGAAGATGGGCATGAGGTTGAAGACTTTGAAGAGCCTATGTTAGAAGGGGGAGGTACTTCAAAACTAGTGATCAAGGCATCAAGGCAAAGGAGGTTTATCCCTTTAAAGGATCAAGAACATCCAATCACAAGGGTTTTCTATAGGTTAAGGGAAGCCTCTTGAAGATATCTTAGCATATATAATCATAATTGGAACCTTTAATAATGCTACAATCACAAGACTTGACTTATGCTATGTTTTAGGAGTTTTTTTCTCAAATTTTGAAATCATCAACTAATCTTCATATGAAAGCAGCCAAGAGAGTACTAACGTACATCAAGCATACTATCAACAAAGGGTTTTATTACCCTTATGGAGATAAATTAGAACCACAAATATTTAGTGATGCTAATTGGGCTAGTTCAAAGAAGCCCAAAGGGAGCATATACAACTAGGTCTTCATGCTAGGTCAAAGAATCATCTCATAGGATGTCCAACAGGCAACCTACATCTACATTATCATCTATTTCAATTGATTATAGATCCTTATCACTTGCTACATGCGATATAAATGGCTCAAGAATCCCTTCAAACACTTGGTTGTGGAGGTCAAAGAGTTTATTTTGTTTGGATATAACATATCACGCATTAATCTAGCAAGCAACCAATGTTCCATGCAAGAAGCAAGCACCTAGAGATCCATTATTTCATCATGAGAGAGATGGTACTAGAAAACGAAGTGTGTTGGGTGTGTGTAGAAGTGCAAGAGACACATGACAAGCACACACAATAAGCACAAATCTAGCAAGACACATGGATAAGATAGATGGATTGAATAACTCTCTCTATTAATGATGATTAGACATAAAGTAAGAGCTGAATAGTATCCTTAAGTAGAAAGTACCACCACATATGAGTGAATCATGTATGTGGTACATGGGGGAAAACCCCTAGCCAAAACTAGAGAAAAAATTGCCCATGTAGAGGGAAAAGGCTCACATTAGAGCTATAGAAGAAACACATAAGTGTAACGAACCCCCCTAGAGAAAAGATGTGAACACATATAGGGAGTGACAAGTGAGCCCTAGTACACAATAAGCGTAAAGATTTGCAAAAGAATCTTTAAATGTTTCTCATGGAAGAGCTTTGGTGAATATGTCTATCACAATATCTTGCATAGGCACATATACCAAATTAATATCTCATGGATGTAGGTGTTGTGTCACATAGCGATAATGCACCTCTATATGTTTGGTTCATGCATGAAACACCAGGTGTTGTGCAACAACCAATGCACTCTAACTATTAGTGATAAATGCATAGCAACATCAATCTCCATGCAAAGATCCATCAATAGGCATCTCAACCATAGACACTCCACTATAGCTATGGAAATTTCCCCCTAAGCTTAATAACTCAATATCGCTAATGTAGGTTGCTTCTTACTCAACCTAGAATGTAGGAGTCTCCAAGGAAAAAGAAATTACCATTAATAGACACATAAGTATCATAACAGCCAACCCAATCACTATCTTTAAAAGCATGCAAGCTTGGATGAGTATCTATGCCATAAAAGAGATCTAAGCTCAAAGTTCCTTTGAGATATCTAAACACACATTTCATCGCGTGCCAATGCATAGTGCTACGACTATGCATGAATCAAATCAAGTAGGAAAATCCATACTATATATCTAGCCTTGTGTTGCATGCATAGATAGGATATCCCACAACTTGCTCATAAAGAGAAGTGCCAAATGCATCACATGAATCTGCAATTAAAAACCTAATCCTATCTCAACTAGTGTAGAAACTAGCTTGAAATCCTCAAAGTCAAAGTGTTGAAGTAGTTTTCTCAACATACTTTGATTGTTGCATAGAAATACATCCCCCGTGTACAGTAGAGGACTTTGGTTTCTACTATGGAACGAGGCAAGTTGGTGGCTTTGGTTGAGCGAATGCACCTGTCACTGCGTATTATAGAGCAGAGGATACAGGCAGAAAACATATGATGTATTAGGCCATGCCCACTCATTTTCGGTGTTCGTTAGGGATATAGTGACTCGTTCGCTTGGGACACAGTGATTGATAATTCGGTCATGGCTTCTTCTCACCCTTATATTCCCAAATTGGCATTCACATTGTGGGGCTTGGCTCGACTAATTCAAACCCTAGTTGGAGATGGTGTTTTTTTCATGGGTGCCTTGAAAGGTCAAAGAGTGGCTCAAAGGGTGAAGACTCCACAAGTGAAGACTTTGCACTCTTTTTGTTGTAGAAAGAAAATGGTGTTCAAGCCCATCCTCTATCAAAGAGAAACAAAATTAAACGCTCTCATCTCTCAGACAGATGGAAGTGGCTACCTCAGGTGATACATCAGGTGTTGAGGGTCGTGTGCTATGCTGAGTGTTCCCACACTTGTCGAAGAATCTCTATCATATGCCAACTGATAATCTGTCCTCTAATATGGCTGTCTTAGCTATGCACACAAGAGCATTTCTTTATCTCTCCTTTACTCAGAGAGTTGTGTCTTCTTCGGTTGATCTCCACCAGAGTACTATGATCAGAGAAGCTTCCTCTAATGATTCCGTCCAGATCTCTCTCTCTCTCTCTCTCTCTCTCTCTCTCTCTCTCTCTCTCTCTCTCTCTCTCTCTCTCTCTCTCTCTCTCTCTCTCTCCTCACCATCGGTGATGAGATTTTAGCGTGCAAGAAACTAGCAGTTCTCTCTCTCTCTCTCTCTCTCTCTCTCTCTTTGTCTCTCTCCCCCCTCGTTGCTCCCCCATCATGTAGCCCCCGCCATTCTGCCACCCCCCATCCCACCACCCCCACCCCACAGCCCCCCACCTTGCTGCCCCCCATCCCACCACCCCCACCCCGCATTTTCCCCACCCTACTGCCCCCCATCCTGCTGTCCACTCCATTTCGCAGCTCTATAGCCCCCCTTCCTAAAGGCATTTCTTCATCAGCTAAAAAGTAAAGTTTTGACATTATTGTCTACCACCTTGAGAAAGTCTAGGAATCATGATCTAGTCTTGAGAACCTAAAGAGGATTTCTATTTAATTGAGCCTGCCTTTTTTTCCTCTGCATGATGCATTGTTTGAGTACCTCAGCATTTAGTAATTTTCCCCCCATCCCACCATTCCCCCATCCCCCCATTCCACCATTCTCCCATCCCCCCATCCCGCCGTTCCCCCGATCACCCATCCCCGCATTCCGCCATCCCCCATCCCTCCATTCCCCCATCCCCGCATTCGGCCATTCCCCCGTTCCCCCATCCCCGCATCCCACCATTCCCCCATTCCCCCATTCCCCCATCCCCCCATCCCTCTTGCATTTCATCACAACATTTGGTGGTTGACCGGATTGTAGAAGAAAGTGAGATCCTTCTTCTCAACAAGTTTTGTTGTTACTGGATCCATTGATTGGATGGCTACAACATACAAAGCAATATATGATCAGATCCATAGTCCTACCTTTTCCAAAGGATACCTCGAATACTCCATTGGGCAATGTTTCGTCTTTTTTTTTTGGCCCACTACCCTTGTTGAAGTACTTCTAAGTGAATTCTAGTGGATTTGTGGCTATCCCAAGTTGAGACATAATGTCATGGAGGTCATAGTATATTATGCTTGGGGAGTGACAAAGGCAAAGGGCACACAAGGATACGAAAAGAAGAAGAGAAAGGAGGAAGAGCTTGCTCTAAAGAATCAATGGCACGTTTTGCTTGATCCATGGGTCCCATGGACATGGATTCATTGGGCCTAACACTCTTTTGCTTTGATTTTTTCATCGCTTCATTCTACAAGCTTTTGGAGGCATGGAAAATTCTTGAAATTTAGGAAGGAATATGTTCCTTTGCATAAGGTGTGAGTTCATACGAACCACCAACCGAGGCAATGTCAGAAGCTAGATCTTAATTAAAGGGCTATCAAAACCATATCTGGCCTAACCCTCCAACTTTGGAGCAATTACTTTGGTGCATATTCCATGGACATTGGGAGTCAACAAGTCCCTCTTGGCCTCTTGAATCCTATAAAAGCAAGTGTCTGGCACTCATTGAGGGGTACGTTTGAGATCTCTTTGGTCCACTCTCTACACTCTCTTGCAACAAGCATAGTGTAGGAGGTCACTCTGTGGTGAGGATACAGAGCGTTGGCTTCCCAGTGGATGGCTATTCACACTACAGTGTGATTGAGTGGCTTGGTTAAAGTCATTCAATGAGAGTCAGTAGTATTTCTTTGGAGTGAGTCTACATCTTTATGTATTCATTAGTGAAAGGCTTCATCTTATTGTGATCATTGTGTCAGACAGAGCTCTTTTATTGGTTCTGATTAGTTCTAGAATGGCATGCTAGCCCACAGCATCATCTTTTGGAGCCTTTTTTGCCGCTCTTGTAATCATTTCTCTCAACTAAGGAGTGGCTTCTTTCTCTAATATTGTCACTTACTCTTCTCTCTTTGAATCTAGGATACAGTGTCTCTATAGTACCCGCTTGAGTAGACGGAGTACTAGAAGTGCATACTCTTTGGTCTTGTTGGAAGTGGGTACCCTAGTACCTCCTCTACACGCTGGCATGCCCGGTGGGACCCTTGCGTTTCTGTGTGAGGCTTAGCACAATAAATACTTTTTGCATTATTAATTCTTTTTGCATCTTGCAAGTGGATACATGATCCATACTTGAGTAGATAAGGAGCCTCTTCGTGTGCAGAGGAGCCATAAAAAAACATTTTTACCTTCGACTAGTAAACATAGATCCCCTCTACACTCTTTGAATTTATCTATTGATTTGGGTGCGACACCACTCTCAAAGGAGAAGAACATGAGAACAATAGATTTCTCCTCAGATAAGTCATAAGAAATGCTAGTGCCAATGGAGGATCTCTCCCGCTTACTTTCTAGATTGAATATCAAGTTCCCTACCTTTAAGGGACAAGCTTATGAGGATGCTGATGATCATGTGAGGAGATTCATCTCCTTATGCCGTGGACGAGGTTTGCAGAACAGAGAGGATGCAATGCTAGTACTCTTCCCATCTACATTGCAAGGCCTTGTAGACAAATGGTATAGTCCATATGGAGATGGCCATTTTTTTACATGGGAGGTTTTGAAGACGGCGTTCTCACAGACATTCCGACCAAGTGACTCCTCGAAAAGAGCTCTAGATCAGCTAGAGAACCTAAAGCTAAGATCATACAAATCCTTTGACGAACTTTATAGTAGTACAAAAGCACTTGTTGCACATTTGCCACATGCTCGAGGTGATTTCCTAGTTAAAAAATGGATAGAAAAAGCTTTTTCGAGGTCATCTCAATAGAAGCTTTGAGAGTATCTTAGATTGGATGCAACACTTAATGATTTTGTTGCAACTGCATCATGCATTGAGGAAGCTAGGAAACATTTTGAAGGGGATACACAACCAAGTTATACATCAGATCTAGACGCTATCTGGCAACTTAGGAAGGAACTAGAGGCCTTGAGAATGCAACAAAATCATCAAGAAGAGAAGGCCATGCCACCACAAAATCGCAATGATGATGAAGTGGCTCATTTTTATCGTGAGTTAGAAGATTTATGGAGCACACAGGACATAAGAAGGCAGATTTGGTGTATAATATGTAACAACAGTGGACATTCCAATCTTAATTTTCCTAACAAGGTAAGTTGTCAATTTTGTGGAAAGGATGGCCATGAAGCTAGGGACTATTACTACCTCAAGGGTGCACAAGAATGAGGTAACCCTCAAGCTCTAGATTAATACTTTGCTAGTACTTTAAATGCACCTAATAGAGCGGAGAATCGTCCAACAAAGCCTAGATATAATGGACCATTGATGTGTTATCACTGTGGTGAGTACAGCCATATGCAAAACAGGTGTTCCCTACCAGATGATGCACCTCCTTGTTAGCATTGTCTAGATACTAAGGATCACTATACCAGAGATTGCCCAAGAAGCTTCCCTGCTCCAATTCACATGATTGCAGTCTCCCCACAAGTAGAAGGTATGACCACTTAACCTTATGTTGTTTTGTCTTCTTCAATGACCATCATGACTAAAGCCAGACAAGCGGCATCAACCTATAGGGAGGAACAACAGAGACCAAAAGATAGAGAGGAGGAAAAGAAGGCTAGTTGGAAGGGCCAAGCAAACATTGATGGAGCTTATGAGAGGATGGCTACTTCGTTAAAGGACCAACTGACAAGCTCTCAGGAAGACACACAAGCAGTGAACATTGAAGAAATCTTGAAGGGTATTCATCATAAGGTTAGCCTATACAAACTCATAAAGACGCAGTCAAGAATAAGGAGTGACTTGTTGAAGATTATACACTCTACCTAATTGAGCCAACCACCTAGCATAGATGGTTTTATGGTTGACTTTCCCCCTGCACCTTGGCAAACTACCAAAGCTCAAGGTTATCTGTTTTTATAAAGGATGAAGTTCTCATAGGTGTGATTGTAGATGGAAGCTCTAGCATCAATCTGATGCCAAATTTCACAATGAGGAAACTAAATCAAAACCCCACAAAGATGGCACCATTCACAATTACACTAGTAGATCAACAGTGGGTTGTGCCACTTGGCATTATTGAAAAGGTACTAATGATAGTGCGGGGTTATCACTTTTTTTTTGGATTTTGTTGTTATTGCACTACCACAAGAGACTTCTTAGCCTCTACTCCTGGGAAGGCCTTGGCTAAGGCAAGCAAAAGCTTTGCAAGATTAGGGAAAAAACAAGTTGTGGATTTCTAAAAACACCAACAGCCAACTACAACTACATTTGGAAGAATGATTCGACTTAGGATAGGCTACTGGGTATACTGTGGACACTCACGTAATGCCTTCTTTACCCCAAGAAGAAGATACGTTATTGAATTGGATGATGGAGAGTGAAGAGTGTTGCATGGTTGAAATTAGTGAAATAGAGGAAGAAGCTATAGATGCAGATGTTGCAGAAAAAGCCCATGGAATTCACAAAGAGTTAGAAAATGAGAGTTTAGGAAAGGATAATTATGAGCTTGAATGTAGAGAAGACCTCCCCTTTTCAGATATACCTCAAGGATGGACCAGGGAACATATTGCAAAGCATAAGCTAAATTCTACTCCTGCATATAGTGCGGATGATTTCTCAAGTAAGTCTAGTCCTAAAACACTTATTCAAGAAGTAAATCTTCGAGATGAAGAGAACCCTCAAGTAGTCCACTTTGCCTCTTGGTTGTGACATTATCCCTCTTTATTGCAGAAGGTAACTTCTCTACTTTTTGCTTATAAAAATGTATTCGCATGGTCCTACAAAGATCTAATAGGGATACCGGAGGAGCTTGGATTACACCGAATACCCTTAGTTGAGGGGGGCATGCCTGCAACAAGTAGGTCGTATTGTCTCAATCCAAAGTATGTAGAGGCAGTAGGTTGGAAATAATCTGATCCATATGGCCTCTTGAGTAGCATTGGCCAATCCTCTATACTCTGCCTCTATAGAAGATAAAGCAACAGTAGGTTACTCCTTTGAAGACCATGATATAGGTTTATCACCTGCAAACGATAGGTATCCTTAGGTACTCCTTCTATCATCTTTCCAACCTGCCCAATTTGCATCTGAGTACATCTTGATGTTCAAGTCTAATGTATAAGGAAAATACAATCCATGATTTTGAGTGCCCTTAAGGTACTTCAAAATCCTTTTAGCAGCTTCCAAATGAGATGCCCTAGGTTTGTGCATAAACTGACTTAGAACACTTACTCCATAAGCAATATCAATCCTTGTCAATGTAGCATAGTTCAAGCTTCCCACTATGCTTTGGTAATCTGCAATATTTTCAATCACATCACCTTCATGAGCACTTAGCTTTTGATTTACCACCATTGGAGTACTTGCAACTTTGGCATCCTGCAAATGAATCTTCTTTAACATATCCTCTATATACTTCCTCTGAGTAATATAAATTTCAGATTTATTATTCTCTGAGTTATTATAAATTTCAGAGTTATTTCAGAGTTATTATATCACTAATTTTGAACTCCTGCATCATCTGATTCTTAATCTGTTTGATGCCATTAGCATCATTACCTGTGAGTATGATATCATCAACATATACACATAGGTATATTACCTCTGAATTACTTCTTTTCATAAACAGAGATGTATCTACTTTACTCATGATGAGTCCTTGATCTTGAAGATAAGTAGTCAACCTATGGTTCCATGCCCTAGGTGCCTATTGTTGGGAAGATGGATGGATACTTCAAGATGATGAGTAGGTAGTGCCAAATCCTGCTTCGAACCTGCCTTTTAATGCTTCAGAGTTGATAAGTAGAACTTTGTAGCTTTCCAATGACACCATAAAATGGCCTATGTAATTTGGAAATGATGTATAAAAAGATTGAATCAAAACAGACTACTTTGAACTTCAACTCTCCAAGAAAACCTTCAATTGTTTACAATACACCTACTGCTTCTTTTGCTCAGTATGACCAGCACAATAGGAATTGGAAAAATTCCTTTTAGCGGTATCTAATTAGCTTAGTAAGCTAATGATTGCAATTGAAATCACTTAAAAAGATTAAATATGCTCAGAGAAATTAATTTAGCAAGTACACCTTTACCCTCTATTTTTTAGGAATGTTGCAGACTTCAACCAGTCATCACTTCAATGGACTTTTCTCTGAAATGGCTGAATAGAAATCCTTCAAATTGTGATAGCATATAGAATCTTTTAAGCTTGTTCCCTCAAGCTATAGATCTTTGAATTTGGTGGAGAAATGAGTGAGATATGAGCTGCACAAGTTGACTGACTGGTAGAGAACAGGACAGAGAACTCAGAAATGAACAATGTAAATGTAATGTATTAATGAACAATGTTATACAATGCCATATGCATGAAGACCATTGCCTAATGGTGTAGAAAGGTGTGGGCTAGAGTGTAGGCCTCACGCACACTCAGAGATGAGAATGAAAAGCTCGGAAAATGACTTGTTACCCGTGGCTTTTTCTTAGAGGTTTATATAAGTGTTCTTTTCCAATTTGAATTTGAATTCAAATTGTTGGCTCTCTCTAAAAAGTGTTCCTCCATTATAGGAGATATTCCATCAATCAAACCTTCTAACTTTTACGAGATTTTCTTGGTAGGTGTTTACAAAGATTCCAAGTCAAATATGACTTTTACAAAGAGTAAAGAGGTAATTATCTTCTAGCATTGGTTCCCATGCTTCTTCATATATGTATGGACTATAAGCCAAATGTGTAGGCTTGTGAATTGCACCAACAACTCCCCCTCAAGCCAAAAATTTTGGCTTGGTCTTCATCTTCAGTCTTCATGTATATCCTGCAATCCAATCATTGATTTGAACCTGCAAAGTTTGGTTCCATCCAATGCTTTAGTTAACAAATTTGCACACTGCATGTTGGTTGATAATGTTAGTTGAATGTCCTTGCTTAATAGCTTCTCTCTCAAATAATGGTAATGGACCTCTATATGTTTGGTCCTAGCATGATAAATAGGATTAGCTGCAAGGTGAAGTGAGCTTGTATTATCTCCAAAGATCGAAGGTGAGGTAGTATAAAAACCCAATTTTGTATACAATAACTTCATCCATATGGCTTCTTGAGTGGCATTGGCCAATCCTCTATACTCTACCTCTGTAGAAGATAAAGCAACAGTAGGTTGCTTCTTTGAAGACCATGATATTGGTTTATCACCTACAAATGAAATGTATCCTGAAGTGCTCCTCCTATCATCCTTGCATCCTGCCCAATCTGCATCTGAATAAATCTTGATATCCAAGTTTGAAGTGTAACGGAAATACAAACCATGATGTTGAGTACCCTTGAGGTATTTTAATATCCTTTTGGCAGCCTCCATGTGAGGTGCCCTAGGCTTGTGCATAAACTGACTTAGCACACTAACTCCATATGCAATATCTATCCTTGTCAAGGTAGCATAGTTCAAGCTTCCCACTATGCTTTGGTAACCTCTAATATCATCAATTTCATCACCTTCATGGGCACTTAGTTTTAGGTTTACCTCCATTGGAGTACTTGCAACTTTTGCATCCTGCAAATGAAACTTCTTCAACATATCCTGTATGTATTTTTTCTGAGTAATATAGATTCCAGAGTTAGTATAGACTAACTCAAGTCCAAGAAAGTACTTTAGTAAACCAAGATCACTGAACTTGAACTCCTTCATCATCTGGTTCTTGATTTGTCTGATTCCATTGACATCATTACCTGTAAGTATGATATCATCAACATAAACACATAGGTATATTACCTCTGAATTACTTCTCTTAATGAATAGAGAAGTGTCTGCCTTGCTCATGATAAAAGCTTGGTCTTGAAAATATGTGGTCAACCTGTGATTCCATGCCCTAGGTGCCTCCTTCAATCCATAAAGAGCCTTTTTTAATTTGCATACATGTGTTACCTTATTAGGATCCTCATAGCAAGGAGGTTGGGACATGTATACCTCCTCTGAGATCCATCCATTCAAAAAAGCATTTTTTACATCTACTTGATACATGTTCCAATTCTTAGATGCAACCATACTTACCAATACCATGATGGTTTGCATCTTGGCCACAAAGTGAGAATGTTTCTTCATAGTCAATGCCTTGGGTTTGTGCAAAACCCTTGGCCACAATTCTAGCTTTGTACCTGGTAATTGACCCATCAGAGTTTCTTTTAATTTTATAGATCCATCTAGATCCAATTACCTTCATAGCCTCTTTCTTTGGTACTAGTTCCCATGTGTCACTTTCTTTGAGTGCTTCAATCTCCTCATCCATAGCTTCTTTCCATTCTGTCTTGGTCTTTGCTTCTTCATATGATCCTGGTTCTTCAATTGACAAGTCTTTGGAAAGATAAATAGAATGTTCACTGACAAGAGAGGTGTCATACCCATATCTGATAGGTTTTTTGCTCTCCCTTTGTGATCTTCTGATTGATTGATTTGAATATTCAGGTATGTCTTCAAGTTCCTTCATCTTGAGTTTGTCTTTGGACTTCCATGCCTTGAATTCTTCAAGATTGATAATATCTTCATCATTTGAATTGGTGTCTTCACTCTGAGTAGGTTCCTCCTTAGCAAGACTTGGAAACTCCTCCTCCAAGTCATAGGGTAGTTTAAACTTCCGGCATTCATTCTTATACCAAGAATCATTTTAATCAAATACAACATATCTACTAACCATGAATCCCTTATTTGAAGGGTTGTAGAACCTGTACCCCTTTTGATTTAGATCATATCCAATAAAGATACACTTTTGAGCCTTAGGGTCTAGCTTACCTCTTATCTGAGAAGGAATGTGTACATATGTTACACATACAAATATCCTGCAATGATCAAGTGAGGGTCTCTTACCATGCCATGCTTCATAAGGGGTCATCCCATCAAGAGATTTAGATGGCAGCCTGTTTATGAGGTAAGTGGCAGTAGATACACTCTCTGACCATAAATAGTTAGGTAACCTTTTTTCATTCAACATTGACCTAGCTGTTTCAACAATCAATCTATTTCTTCTCTCAGCTACCCCATTTTGTTCAGGAGTAAACCTTGAGGTGATTTCTCTCTTGATTCCTTTGTCCTGCAAGAATGCTTCAAACTCATTGGAGAAGTACTCACCTCCTCCATCTGACCTTAGCTTTTTTAAATTCTTCCCTGTCTGATTCTCAACAAGTGCAAGATACTTTTTAAAATAGTTGAACACTTCATCTTTGTGCTTCATTAAGTACAATACAGTCCACCTGCTATAATCATCAATAAAAGATACATAGTACCTTGATCCTGAGATTGAGGGGTCTGCTTGGTCCCCATACATCTGTATGGACAAGTTCTACATAGTCCTCATGCATATAGCCTTTCCTTGAGAAGGGTAACCTATGGGACTTTCCAAACTGACAACCACCACACTTGTAGATCATATGTTGCTTGGATACATTAGATATCCCAAGCACACATTGGTCCCCGCATATTTGCTTCAAGGTTCTTTCACCTACATGCCCTAATCTTGTATGCCAAATCTCAAGCTCTGAAAGTGTTTGATCTTTGTAATTGTAGAGTGCAATATTCTTTGTATCCTCTAGCTCTAATGTGAAAAATTTACCTGATTTTTCTCCTTTATCAATTCTCTTGAACTCAAGCTTGTGATCCTCCACAAATGCTCCATATTGGTTGAACCTGACCTGCAAACCTTTTTCCACAATCTGTCCAACACTTATGAAATTATTGGTAATGGTTGGTACATATAGTACCCTACTCAACAAGTTTTGATTCCCATCAGAAGTCTTAACATTTCCAATTTTAACTACTGAGTGCTTGGTGCCATCACCTGTTTGTACTTGATGCTTACCTCTTGGTTCTTCAAGGTCAGAGAGTAGAGCTACATTGCGAGCCACATGATTTGAGCATCCTGAGTCAATGTAGAAGAGATGGTCATTGTACCTGGTTTTGAAGTTATGTTCATGGTCATAAGAGAATCATCTTGTTCTTCTGTGTAATTGTTGTAATCCTTTCTGGACTTGTATCCTCCTTGGTAGTTGCCATTGTAGTTGTTGTTGTAATTGTTGTTGTACCCTTGATGGTGGTTGAATCTGCCCCTTGACTGTGAGTATCCACCTCTTTGATATCCTCTACCTCTCTAATTCTTGTAGTTCCTGAAACACTCATCTATAGTATGATTTAATAAACCACAAATGTTACATGATGAGGAGTTATAAGGTCTCCCCCTACCTTGCTTACGCCTCTGCCCCTTCCTCTTGATGATCTACCTCTCCCTGCATAGTTGGCTTGGGAGGTAGTGCCTTCATCCTCTCCTTTGTTGTTCTTGCCTTTATCTTTAGACTTACTTTTATCAGTGTATAGGGCAGAAGAGTTATTACCTTTGGATGAGTCTCCATTCTTGTTGAGCTTGGCTTCATGAGTGAACAATTGCCCCATGAGAGTGGTAAGATCTGGAATTTGCATGTCCATGTATAGGTCCATGGTAGTGGTGAAGCTTTCCCATTTGTCATCAGGTTTAATCCCATTGATCACTTGCTTTACTATCTGCTCTTCTTCAATCTCTTCTCCTATGCTTGATAACTGATTTGCTACATCCTTAATCTTGGTCACATACTCTTAAATAGCCTGCTTCGGTTGCTTCCTTAGTGTGGTGAATTCAATCCACAATTGGTTTTTTCTAGCCCTTGTGTTGGAAGAGAAATAGGATGATAAAGGTGTCCCAAGTCTCTCAGGATGTCTTACAGTTTCTAATATGTGGAAAAAGAAAATTAGAGATGGAGTTGAGTAAGTAAGACCTTGCTAATGCATCCTTGGCACACCATGTGTTGAGCTTCTCATGTTCTTCCTTTGTTGGTAGTC
The DNA here is from genome assembly GCA_020310875.1 of Ceratopteris richardii. Taxonomy (NCBI): domain Eukaryota; kingdom Viridiplantae; phylum Streptophyta; class Polypodiopsida; order Polypodiales; family Pteridaceae; genus Ceratopteris; species Ceratopteris richardii. The sequence continues at coordinate 189,631,148 of CM035418.1, read as the reverse complement.
CTCTAGTTTTGAATGAGGGAAATTCATCATCTCCTGAGATGTATCCATAAAGACTCCTTCCTTGTAGGTATGTCTTCATCCTTTGAGACCATGCCTGGTAGTTGTTGCTTTCCAATTTATCAATAAATGAAGGAAAAACATCTCCCATTTTACCTTAACTTTGCTCTGATACCACTGTTGGGAAGATGGATGGATACTTGAAGATGATAAGTAGGTGCTGCCAAATACTGCTTTGTACTAGCCCTTTGATGCTTCAGAGTTGATAATTAGACCTTCTTAGCTTTCCAATGACACCATAAAATGGCCTATGTACTTTGGAAATGATATATAAAAAGATTGAATCAAAACAGACTACTTTGAACTTCAAGTCTTCAAGAAAACCTTCTATTTTTGACAATACACCTACTGCTTCTTTTGCTTAGTATGACCAGCACAGTAGGAATTGGAAAAATTCCTTTTAGGTGTATCTAATTAGCTTAGTAATCTAATGATTTCAAGTGAAATCACTTAAAAAGATTAACTATGCTTAGAGAAATTAATTTTGCAAGTAAACCTTTACCCCCGATTTTTTAGGACTGTTACAGACTTCGACCAGTGATCACTTCGATGGACTTTTCTCTGAAATGGCTGAATATAATGCTTTAAATTTTGATAGCCTGTAGAATACTTTGAGCTGGTTCCATCAAGCTATAGATCCTTGGATTTGGTGGAGAAATGAGTGAGATATGAGCTGCACAAATTGACAGACTTATAGAGACTATGATAGAGAACTCATAAATGAACAATGTAAATGTAATGTATCAATGAAAAATGTTGTACAATGCCATAGGCATGAAGATCATTGCCTAATGGTGTAGAAAGGTGTAGGCTAGAGTTTAGGCCTCACACACACTCAGAGATGAGAATGAGGAGCTCGAAAAGGGACTTGTTACCCACGACTTTTTCTTAGAGGTTTATATAAGTGTTCTTTTCCAATTTGAATTTGAATTCAAATTGTTGGATCTCTCTAAAAAGTGTTCCTCCATTATAGGAGATATTCCATCAATCAAAACTTCTAAATTTTATGAGATTTTCTTGGTAAGTGTTTACAAAGATTCCAAGTCAAATATGACTTTTACAAAGAGTAAAGAGGTAATTATCTTCTAGCATTGGGTCCCATGCTTCTTCATATATGTATGGAATATAAGCCAAATGTGTAGGCTTGTGAATTGCACCAACACCTGCTTCAATCCATAAAGAGCTTTGTTCAATTTACATACATATGTTACCTTTCTTGGATCTTCATAACCAAGAGGTTGAGACATGTACACACCCTCTGAAATCCAGCCATTTAGAGATGCAGTTTTTACATCCAATTGATACATGTTGCAATTCTTTGATGCAACCACACTTACAAATACCTTGACAATTTGCATTTTGGCCACAGGTGAGAAGGTTTCTTCATAATCAACTCCTTGGGTTTGTGCAAAATCCTTGGCCACAAGTCTAGCTTTGTACCTGCTTATTGATCCATCAGAATTCCTTTTGATCTGATAGATTCATCTAGAACCAATTACCTTGAGACTCCTTCTTTTGCACTAGCTTCCAAGTATCATTCTCCTTGAGTACTTCAATTTCCTCATCCATAACTTCTTTCCATTCTTCCTTGGTCTTTGCTTCTTCATATGATGCTGGCTCTTCAAATGACAAGTCTTTTGCAAGATAAACAGAGTGCTTAGTAACTAGGAAAGTGTCATACCCATATCTGATTGGCTTCTTGCTCCCCCTTTGTGATCTTCTGATTGCTTGATTGGATGATTCAGATATATCCTCCAATTTCTTCATCTTGACTTTGCCTTTTGACTTCCATGCCTTGAACTCTTCTAGGTTGATGATGTCCTCATCATCTGAGTTGATATCTCCATTCTGAGTAGGCTCCTCCTTAGTGAGGCTTGGAAACTCCTCTTCCAAGTCATAAGGTATCTTTACTTTCATGCATTCACTATCATACCAAGAGTCATTCTCATCAAAGACAACATCTCTACTGACCATGAATCCCTTGTTTGAAGGGTTGTAGAATTTCTATCCTTTTTGATTCAAATCATACCCTATGAAGATGCACTTCTCTGCCTTAGGGTCTAGCTTACCTCTTATCTGAGAAGAGATATGCACATAATCTACACATTCAAAGATCCTACAATGATCAAATGAAGTTGTTCTACCATGCCATGCTTCATATGGAGTGATGCCATCAAGAGATTTAGATGGTAACCTGTTTACAAGATAAGTAGCAGTACATACACTCTCTTCCCACAAGTAATTATGTATTTTTTTCTCATTTAAAATTGACCTAGCTATTTCAACAATTAATCTATTTCTCCTCTCTGCCACCCCATTTTGCGCAGGGGTATACCTTGTTGTAATTTCTCTCTTGATTCCTTTGTCCTACAAGATGCATCAAACTCATTTGAGAAGTACTCAACTCCTCCATCTAACCTGAGTCTCTTGAGGTTTTCTCCTATTTGGTTCTCAACAAGTGCAAGATACTTTTTAAAGCAACTGAATACTTCATCTTTGTGCTTGATAAAGTACAATACAGTTCTCCTACTGTAATCATCAATGAAAGATACATAATACCTTGATCCAAAAATTGAGGCATCCTTACTTGGTCCCCATACATCTGTATGGACAAGCTCTAGGTAGTCCTCATGCATGTAGCCTTTCCTTGAGAAGGGTAACCTGTGAGATTTTCCAAATTGACAAGCACCACATTTATAAATTATGTGTTTCTTGGATACATTAGGTATCCCAAGCACACATTGGTCTCTACATATTTGTTTTAAAGTTCTTTCACCAACATGCCGTAATCTCTTATGCCAAATTTCAAGCTCTGATAGTGTTTGATCTTTGTAGCTATAAAGTGCAATGTTCCTTGTATCCTTAAGTTCAAAAGTGAATAATCTACCTATCTTTTCGCCTTTGGAAATTCTGTTGAAACCATGATAGGGATCCTCCACAAATGCTCCATATTGGTTGAATCTAACCTGCAAACCCTTTTCCACAATCTGTCCAACACTCATTAAATTCTTGGTAATTGTAGGTACATATAGAACCCTACTCAATAGATTTCTGTTTCGATAAGAGGTCTTAACATTCCCTACTTTAATCACTGAGTGCTTGGTGTCATCATCTGTTTGTACCTGATACATACCCTTTGGTTCCTCAAGGTCAGAGAGAAGAGCCACATTGCTTGCCACATGGTTTGAGCATCCTGGATCAATGTAGAAGAGATGGTCATCATTTATACCTGGTTTTGAAGTCATATTCATGATCAAAAGAGAATCTTCTTGCTCCTCTGTGTAGTTGTTATAATCCTTTCTTGATTTGTAGCCTCCTTGGTAGTTGTTATCGTACTTGTTGTTGTAGTTGTTATTGTATCCTTCATGGTGATTGAATCTTCCTCTTGATTGTGTATAGTCACCTCTTTGATATCCTCTACCTCTGCAATTCTTGAAGTTCTTGTAACACTCATTTGTAGTATGATTTGACAATCCACAATTATTACATGGTGAGGAGTTATAAGGTCTCCCCCTACCTTGCTTACCTCCTCTGCCCCTTCCTCTTCAGGTTCTACCTCTCCCTCCATAGTTGGCTTAGGAGGTAGGTCCTTCATCTTTAATCTTCTTGTTCTTCCATTTCTCTTTGGACTTACTTTTATCAGTGTATAGGGCAGAAGAGCTATTACCTCTTGATGAGTCTCCATTCTTGTTGAGCTTGTCTTCATGGGTAAATGGTTGCCCCATGAGTGTGGTAAGGTCTTGAATCTACATAATATACAAGTCCATGGCAATTGTGAAGCTCTCCCATTTGTCATCAACATTAATACCATTGATTACTTGTCTTACAATCTGCTCTTCTTCAATTTCTTCTCCTATGCTTCCCAATTGATCTGACTTTGGTCACATACTCTGAGATGCCTTGCTTGGGTTGCTTTCTTTGGGTGGTAAACTCAATCCACAATTGGTTCCTCCTAACCCTTGTGTTGGAAGAGAAATAAGAAGACATTTACCAAGTCTCTTGGGATGTCTTACAGTTTCTAATATGTGGAAGAAGAAAATCAGTGATTGACTTAAGTAAGTAAGACCTTGCTAATGCATCCTTGGCACACCATGTGTTGAGTCTTTTATGTTCCTAACTTGTAGGTTGTCCTTTACTTCTGAATATGGGCATCTCCTCATCTCCTAAGATGTATCCATAGAGGCTCCTTCCTTGCAAGTATGTCTTCATCCTCAAGGACCATGCTTGATAATTGGTCCAGTCCAATTTATGAATAAAAGAAGGAAAACCATCTCCCATTTTACCTTAAATTTGCTTTCATACCACTATTTGGATAGATGGATGGACACTCTAAGAAATGAGTAGGTACTTCCAAATATTGCTTTGTACCAACCCCTTGTAGCTTTAGAGTTGCGTTGTGGGCCTTTTTAGCTTTCCAATGACACTATACAAGTGCATATGCACTTTGGAAATGTTGTAAGAAAAGATTGAATCAAAACAGAATACTTCCGAAATTGAAGGATTAATGAAAACCTTCAAAAATTCCTTTTAGAGGTATCTAATTAGCTTAGTAAGCTAATGATTCCAAGTGGAATCACTTACAAGGATGCACTATACACAGAGCAATCAATTTAGCAATTCAATCATTACCCCTGATTTTTTAGGACCTTTGTAGAGTTTGACCAGTGAGTTCTTCGACGTGCTTTTCTCTAAATTGGCTATATGGATTTCCTTAAAACTTTGGGAGCATGTAGATAACTTGGAGTTGAATCCCAAAAGCTATAGAACTTTGAAAATGTTGTAGAAACGATTGAGATATGAGCAGTACACGTTGACAATTATGAATGACTATAACAGAGAGATCATAGATGAGTAATGTAGATCTATTGTACTAATGAACAATGTTATACATGATCATAGGCATGACAATCATAGCCTACTGATGGTGAGTAGTGTAGGCTACAATGTAGATCTCACTCTCATACAATATGACAATGGAGAACTTGGGAATTGAGACTTCTACCCGCGACTTTTTTCAAGCCACTTTTATAAGTGCTACATTCAAATTTGAATTTGAATTCAACTTTTGGCTCTCTCGAAAAGTAATCCATCAATCTAGGAGTTATTCTCTAACATGAAGTTGTGATTTCTCAACTAGTAAACTCCACGAGTTTGTTGAGAGTTACAAAGATTCTTCCAAGTTAGAAGTAACTTTTACAAATGTAAAGAATAAAATTCTCCTAGCAATGGTTTCCATGGAGCTTCAATTGTTCATGAATCTTCTAGCCAAATGTGTAGGCTTGCACTTTGCACCAACAGATTGCTCATTCTATCATGGCTTCTTCTCACCCTCATATTCCCAACTTGGCATTGACATTTGTGGGGCTTGGCCTGGCTAATTTCAACCCTAGTTGGAGATGGTGTCTTTTTCATGGGTGCCTTCAAAGGTCGAAGTGTGGCTCAAAGGCTGAAGACTCCACAATTGAGGACTACCTCCAGTGTTGGGGGTCGCCTGCTATGCCGAGTGTTCCCACACTTGTCACATAAGCTCTATCATATGCCAATTGATGTTGTGCCGTCTACTGCAGGTGTCTTAGCTATACACAAAAGGGCATTTCTTTATCTCTACTTTACTCAGAGAGCTGTGCCTTTTCTATTGATCTCCACTAGAGCATTGTGATTAGAGAAGCTTCCTCCAATCATTCCATCCAGATCTCTCTCTCTCTCTCTCTCCCCCTACCATCGATGAGATTCTAGTGTGCAAGAAACCAATAGTTTTCTCTCTCTTTATATATATATATATATATATATATATCCCCCTCTCTTTCTCTCTCTCTCTCTCTCTCTCTCTCTCTCTCTCTCTCTCTCTCTCTCTCTCCCTCCCTCCCTCTCTCTCTCTCTCTCCCCCTCTCTCCCTCCATCGCGTGCATCTTCTACCCCCATCTATGCTTCTCTCTCTCTCTCTTTGTATCTATCTCTCTATGCTGCTCCCCCATCTTCGAGCCCTCCACATTCTGCCACCCCTCATCCTGCCACCCCCACGCCGCACTCCCCCCACACCGCTTCCCCCCCATCCTGCCACCCCCGATCTCGGCACCCCCACCCTGCAGTTCCTCACCCCGCAGCCCACCATTCTGCCATCCCTCATCCCGCCAACCCCACCCCGCACTCCCCCCACCTCGCTTGCCCCCCATCTCCCCACCCCCACCCTATAGTTCCCCACCCCGCAGCCCCCCATCCTGATGCACACTCCATTTTGCAGCTCCATAGCCCCCAATCCTAAAGACATTTATTCATCAGCTCAAAATTAAATTTTTGACATTATGGTATGCCACCTTGGGAAGGTGCAAGAATCAAGACCTACTCTTGAGAACATTAAGGGGATTTTTGTTTAATTCAACTTGCCATTTTTCCCTCTACATGATTAGTTGTTTGAGTACCTTACAATTTAGTAACCCCCCCCATCCCACCATTCCCCCATCCTCCCATCTTGCTATCCACCGATTCCACCATTCCCCCATCCCCCCTTCCTACCATCCCTCCGTTTCCCCATCCCTCCAGCCCCCCATCCCACCATCCCCGCATTCCCCCATCTCCCCATCCCCCCATTCCCCCATCCCCCCATCCCCCCATCCCACCATCCCCCCATTCCCCCATCCTATCATTCCCACATCCCCCATCCCCCCATCCCTCATGGATATCATCGCAACATTTTGTGGTTGACATGATTGTAGAAGCCGGTGGGATCCCCCTCTCCCAAACAAAAGAACAAAGACTATGCAAGGATGCTAATCATTGCATTCAAAAAGTTTTCCTGCTACTAGATACATTGTCTGGATGGCTACAACATACAAAGCAATATATGGTGAGATCCATAGTCCTACCTTTTCCAAGGATGCCCCGAATACTCCATTGGGAAATGTTCCATCTCTTTTTTGCCCAGTACCCTTGTTGAAGTACTTCCAAGTGAATTCTTATGGATTTGTGACTATCCCAAGTTGAGCTATAGTGTCATGAAGCCTAGAGTATATTATGTTTGGGGAGTTGTAGAGGCAAAAGGGGTGCAAGGATAGGAAAAGAAGAAGAGAAAGAAGGAAGAGCTTGCTGAAAAGAATCAATGGCATGTTTTGCTTGACCCATGGGTCCCATGGACATGGATTCATTGGGCCTCACACTCTTTTGCTTTGATTTTATCAACACTTCATTCTATAAGCTTTTGGAGGCATGACACATTCTTGAAATTTATGAAGGAATATATTCCTTTTCGTAAGGTGTCAGCTCATATGGGCCACCGAGCCAGGTAGTGTGAGAAGATAAATTGAGATCTTAATTAAAGGGCTACTAGAAGCATATTTGACCTAACCCTCCAACTTTTGAGCAATCATTTTGGTGCATATTCCGTGGACGTTGGGAATCAGCAAGTCCCTCTTGGCCTCTTGAAGCCTATAAAAGCAAGTGTTTGGCACTCATTGAGGGGTACGTCCGAGATCTCTTCTGGTCCACTCTCTGAACTCTATTGCTACAAGCATATTTAGGAGGTCACTTTGTGGTGAGGATACAGAGCGTGGGCTTCCTAGTGGATGCCTATTAGCACTAAAGTGTGATTGAGTGGTTTGGTTCTAGTCATTCTGTGAGAGTCATAAGTATTTCTTTGTAAAGTCTACATCTTTATGTATTCATTGGTGGAAGACTTCATCTTGTTGCGATCATTGTTTCAGAGAGAGGTCTTGTATTGATTCTAATTAGTTCTAGAATGACATGCTATCCCACAGCATCATCTTTTGGAGCATTTTTTGCCCCTCTTGTAATACTTTTTTTGAACTAAGGAGTGGCTTCTTTCTCTACTATGATCACTTACTCTTCTCTCTATGAATCTACGATACACTATCTCTATTGCTAATGAATGTGCCTGCACATAGGAATGGTAAAGGGTACACTTCCCTAAGGAGAACCCCCCTTCAGTAGATGGAGTACTGAAAGTGCATATTGTTTGGTCTTGCTGGAAGTGGGTACCCTAGTACCTCCTCTACACCCCCCCCACTCAATGTATACAAATTGAATGCCAAGATAGTAGCTCAAAAGACCAAGATAACTGACATCAAAATTATGTTGCAAATAAACCATAAGGATGTCATTATTTGCATCACATGACCCACTCAATAGTATTTCATTAATATAAAGAACAAGTAGAGTAACATCAGCCCAATGTTTACATACATAGAGTGTGCTTTCATTTGGACTACATGTGAAGCCAAGGGCAATCAAGTGCCTATGGATTTTGTCATATCATGCGACAAACCATATGTTGTTTCCCTTTCATAGAAAATCCAAGAGGTTTCTTCACATAAACCTCTTCTTGAAAATCACCATTCAAGAAAGCTATTTTATGTTCAATTGATGTACTTTGCAACCTTGTTGGGTAGCCAATGCAACCATGGTATGAATTTCTGTCATATTCAATGCCATATTGTTGCGCATAGACTTTGGCAACCAATGTGGGTTTTTGGCAATCAATGCTACCGTTTGACTTTCTCGTGATCGTATAAACCCACTTTATACCAATAACACTTTTTCCTTTTGGAAATTCATATAGCTCCCAAGTACCATTCATATGTATGGAAGCCATTTTTTATTGCATAACACTCATCCAATGTGGATTCTCACATGCATCTTCAAACGTAAGTGGCTTTTCAACACATGCTATTGCAATAAGAGAATAATCCACAAAATTACTTGATGCATCGTGATAGGTTAATCTTTTTCAAAAAACTAAATGTGCACTCAATTTGATGACCTACAAAGCTTTATCCAACCACTTAGACATACTTTTTGCACTCTTGATATACATGCATTCATTATGTAATACATTGTCAACATGTATGTCATGCATGGGCTGTATCTTATTCTCATTTTCGGGCATATTTTCTCCCAAATGTTCAGCCATATATGCCTAGAAACTTCCAAAAAACGGTTTTGGCTAAAATCTTTCAGCCTTGATTGGTTCAAAATTATCATTGATTTCAACTCTATTTTACTAGAATGGTTAAGCTCTTTGAGCATAAATCAGTTGATCTACATGTCCATAATGAACTACAACATTTTGCAAGAAAGTCATGAGTGTATCAATCTCATCTTAGGAGCTAACTATTGACTATTTTTCCATGCAACTAAGTGACTATTTTTCAATGCAAGTAGAGGGAAAACTGAATTTTGTGCAAATAACACATCCTGAATCAAACTAATTCTGTTCATCAATGAATGTTACAAAAAATTATCCCTTCACTCATTTTTGAAGGTCCTCTCCATCGATTTGATCTCTTGAATACATATGAGATCTGGGTTTTGTTGGTGCATTTTTTATCCAAGCCTAGTTCTTGATCATTCATCACTTTGTTATGTATACACTCAATAAGAAAAGACACAAGAACAACCTCTTGTAAAAGTGTCCATTTGAAAACTAATTACATTAACGGTAAATACCAAAGAGAATCTCATGACCTTGTTAGGTACTAATCATGAAGTTGAAGTTGGAGAAATCGATAAGCTAAGATTTCTCTAACAAAAGGGAAAGTTAACGAGCATCCCTCCAAACCTTGAATTCAAATACCTCTATATATACACTCAAAATGAGTTGTGGAATAGAGCAGATTCTTTGCTACATTCAGAGGAGGTCTTGGTCAATATTCATACTATTGATGAAGTGCAAATTGTTCCCCTTATCCTTAAGCTTCATGCCAATTCTTTCCATGTACTATATGTTCCATATAGATTGATCTTTCAACTTAGTTCTTGGAGTTCACTTCAACTACTCCTACAGGTCTATGTATCATTTTTGGTCAACTTTGATCATTGCTTTCTCTGTGTATACTTAGTCTTTTGATGAGATTTAAATTTTTATATGTAAAGGGCTAAGTCTATTTGCATCATATCAATTTTCATCATCATTGATTCAACAATCTATGAGCTACATCTATTTGAAGTAACCTACGTATGCAGGCAGTTGTTCCCTGAAATGTCAATATGACATCCAAATGTTCTTAAATTCAATTCTTTCACCATGGCTCATCAAAATTCACCATTTTTGTTGCTTTTGGTTCATCATATATCTAATTTTAAGTATGTAAGATATCTTTGGACAATTCTTAGCAGGCTATGAACTCTGAGTGAAATTTTAGAGAGCACTCATCCCAAAATAGGAAGTTATGAGTCATCTGTTTTGAAATACATTATCTGTTTTGATTTATCAAATTGTGAATGATATTCTAAAGCACTAAGATGGGATATATACATCCTTAGCAAGGTCAAGGTATCTACTTACTATCCCTGAAGTCATCTTGGAAGGTGTAGAGTAGGTTTTTGCAACAGTAGGCTCATCTTTTGGAGGAATCAACCATATATTCTCACAGTGGTATGAGAGCAAAGTTGAATTAACAACTTGGTGTTCAAAGGATGCATTAGCTAGGTCCTATATTTTAAAATCAGTTTTTGATTTTCTCTTACCTCATGTGAAAGGATGCAAGACCTCAAGAGAGACCTGGAATGCACTTGTTGCCTTCTTCTCTTCAAAAACTAAAGCTAGGAAGAGCCAACTATGGATGGAGTTTACTACCTTGAAGAAAATTCCCATGCAAAGTGTGATAGATTATGTCACCAAAATGAAGTAGGCTTTTAATCAATTGAGAGGCATTAGAGAAGTGATTGAAAATGATAAAATCATAAGACAAATCATCAATGGCATCAAAGCTAATGACAAGTGGGAATCATTCACAACTGCCATGGATCTATACATGGACATGCAAGTACCTGAACTCAATGCCTTGATGGGCCAACTCTTCACACATGAAGAGAAGATAAACAAGAATGGTGAATCTTCAAGAGGTAATCAATCTTCTGCCTTATACTCTGATAGAACTAAAGCTAAAGATAAGTCAAAGACTAAGAATAATGAAGATGAAGGTAGATCTTTTCGAGCCAACGTCACATGTAGAGGAAGAGTTAGGTCAAGAGGTGTTGGTGCATTTTAACCAAGCCTACATGCTTGATATGATTGATATGATGTTCATTTGTGTAGACATATGAACAACTCTTGTAAAAGAGTACATTGTATCTCTTGTAATTGTAAAAGAAATAATGGCTTAAGTCATCCATGATGTAAAAAGAAAATTCATCGCTTGAACTACCTAAAACCATGAATCCATTAGCTAGGGGAATATTTCCTAATTCCTAGCATCACTTCTAGGTGAACTCATTTGAATTCAAATTCAAAACTACCTCCAAAAGTAGCTATAAAAGGAGCAAGAAGGAAGTTGCCAAAGTAGTGCTTGATTCATGCCCATTTCAAGCCCATTTGTAGAGATCAAAGAGCTTACTCCATAGCACTATCATTCTAGTCCCACTGTGCAAGTATTCATTGCCAATGCGGTTGTAATTGTATGTGAATCTATACATTCATCATTTACTTCTTCTCTGATTTGTTCTTTGCTATACTCACTCAAAAGAGTAAATGTGAGAAGCTCATATCTCAAGCTATATGTAGTTTTTTTATTTATTTTTAATATGATTTGTATAGCTCAAAAAGTCTAGTTTATTCTCACAAACTTTCATGTCCATTGGATGTACCATTTGTGAGAAATCTACATTTTTCTACTCACTAGTCTTTCTCTACAGAGCCCGAGAATGGTTGGGGTGTTCCAGATTTTGCTAAAACTTGTTCTCACTGCTCAATTGATGAATTGAAGTGTTTTAACTTGGATTAGCATTCTATCTTTGTTTATTTTTCTATATCAAAAAGGAAGTTTTCTAACTCCTACGAGGTTGAGAGGAGTGGTCATTTTTTCCAGTAGGTGTATGTACAAAAATAGCAAGTTTTGGGAGCTAGCCAATTTGCAACTAGTCTGTCTTGACTCAAACTTTTGAGATACTTGTTCCAAAGCACGTTGGTGATTTTTTGTGGATTTAGGAATCTCAAAGGGTCTACTATCCAACTTTGAAGTCTCAGTTGCTTGGTGTGAAGCTAGTTGTAGCGGCACCAATTCATCTTCAGGTTGCATCCAACATCTCTCTACACAGTGGTATGAGAGCATAGTCAATCAACATGGGAGATGGATTTCCATCAACAATTGACAAACTGGATAGAAACAAATACCGATCATGGTCTCTCAAGATGGAAGCTTATCTTCAAGACATGAATCTATTTGGATACAGATCTGGAGATGAAGCTATCCCAACCATGGGGAACAAAGGGCAACCATCACATGAAGAAGAGGAAAGACTTTCAAATTGGTGTTCAAAGGATGCACTTGCAAGGTCATATATTCTAAACTCAATCTCTCATTTTCTTTTACCTCATGTCAAGGGATGCAAGACATCAAGAGAGACTTGGAATGCACTTTCTTCTTTCTTCTCCTCCAACATTCAAGCAAGGAAGAACCAATTGTGGATGGAGTTCACAACAATGAACAAAAGTGCCAAGCATAGTGTGATTGATTATGTCACGATATGAACAAGATTTCAGATCAACTTAGAAGTATTGGAGAGGTACTTGAAGAGGAGCAAATCATTAGACAAATCATAAATTGAGTCAAAGCAGATGACAAGTGGGAGTCCTTCACAACAACCATGGATTTGTACATGGATATGCATGTACCCGACCTCAACACACTCATGGGCCAACTCTTCACCTATGAAGCAAAGATTAGCAAAGGTGGTGAGTCCTCAAGGGGTAATAAATCTTCTTCCTTATAGTCTAATGAAGCTAAGATCAAGGACAAGTCAAAGAATAAGAAGAAAGAAGATGAAGGTAGCTCTTTCCAAGCAAACTTTGCAGGGAGAGGAAGAGCTAGAGGAAGAGGCAGTCGTGGAAAGCAAGGCAAGAGGAGATTCTGATAATTTCAAACTTGCAATATATGTGGCTTATCAAATCATACTATTGAAGAATGTTTTAGGAACCCAAGGAACTCAAGAGGAAGAGGATTCAATAGAGGTGGCTATGGATCAAATAGAGGAAGATACAATGGAGGCTACAACAACAACTACAACAACAACAACAACAACAACTATCAAAGTGTCCATAGAGGAACAAGAGATTATAGTAACTTTGCAGAGGACCAAAGTCAAGAATATTCATTATTGATTATGAATCTATCATTGAAGAAGGGTAAAGATGATGATCACATATTTTACATTGATTTGGGATGCTCAAATCATGTAATAGGAAATGTGGCTTTACTTTCTAACTTGGAAGATCCTCACAGAAAACATGAAGTGCAAGCAAGAGACGATACAAAGCACTTGGTGGAGAAGATAGCTAATCTGAAGACATCATATGGGAATATGAACCTCTTAAGCAAAGTCTTGTATGTCCCTACAATTCCCTAAAATTTAGTAAGTGTTAGGTAGATTGTTGAAAAAGGATTGCATGTTAGATTCAACCGATTTGGAGCATATGTTGAAGACCCAAGGCTTTAGAAGGATTGCCAAAGGAGAAAGGACAGGAAGGCTTTTCACCTTTGAAGTGGAAGATACAAAGAATATAGCCTTATTTAGCTATGGATCTCAAACTCTCACAGAGTTGGAGATATGGCACAAAAGGCTTTCTCACATTGGTGAAAGGGCGCTCAAACAAATTTGTAGGGACCAAAGTGTACCTGGTTTGCCTAATATCACAAGGCAACACATGATTTATAAGTGTGAAGCTTGTCAATTTGGCAAGGCTCATAGACAACCTTTGAATAAGAAAGGATATGTGTATCAAAATCTTTTGGATCTAGTGCACACGGATGTGTGGGGTCCTAGTAAGGAGCCATCTATATCAGGCTCAAGATGTTATGTGTCTTTCATAGGTGATTGTAGCAGATGGACCATTTTGTTTCTCATGAAGCACAAGGATGAAGTTTTTAATTTCTTTAAGAAGTATGTTGCTCTTGTTGAAAAGCAAAGAGGTAGGACTTTGAAAAGACTGAGATCAGATGGTGGAGGAGAATACTTCGCTTCTGAATTTGATGCCTACTTGCATGAAAGAGGCATTAAAAGGGAAGTCACTACAAGGTATACACCCGAGCTCAATGGTATAGCAGAGAGGGAAACAGAGCTATCGTTGACGTTGCAACATCCATGCTCAATGAAAAGGGATTGCCAAACCACCTATGGGCAGAGGCTATGTCTACACCACATATCTCATAATTAGACTTCCATCTAAGTCACTAGATGGAACCAATCCATATGAAGTGTGGAGTGGAAGAAGTCCTAGTCTAGAGCATTGTAAAATCTTTGGATGCTTAGCCTGTGCTCACATTCCTTCTCAAGTAAGAGGGAAATTGGATCCCAATGTAGAGAAGAGCATATTTATTGTTTATGATCAAAACAAAAAAAGGATATAGATTGTACAATCCAACCAATAAAGGATTTTCTATGAGTAGAGATGTAATTTTTTATGAGAACAAATCATGGTTTGATGATGACAGGAAAGTGAAGCTACCTTATGATGTGGATGAAGATTTTCCATCACTTCAACCAAAAAAGCCAAAGCAAATTGAAGAAAGTGATTCAAGATTGACCTAGAAGACTTGGAAAGACTAAAGCTATGGAAGGAAAAAGGTAAAGCAAAGATGCAAGATGCCACATATGGACCCGAGAGCTCACATCAACCACTTAGAAGGTCTTCAAGGAAGAAGAAGAAACTAGAGAGGTATGGTTATGATACTTCTTTGGTCACCAATCACTCAATCTACATTGCAAAGTATACAACCAATGAGTAACCTAACAAATTTGAAGAAGCACAAAGCAAGAAAGCTTGGAGAGATGCAATGGATGAAGAAATGGAAGCTTTGAAGGAGATTGACACTTGCGAGCTTGTACCTAACAAGCCATCTATGAAGGTAATTGGATCTGGATGGATATACAAAATCAAGAGGAATCCATATGGAAGTATAAATAGACATAAAGCAAGGTTAATTGCTAAAGCCTTTGCTCAAACCCATGTTATTGATTGTGAGGAGATTTTCTCTCTTGTTGCAAAAATGCCTACAATTAGGGTTCTCATTAGTCTTGCTACATCTAGGAATTGGAGTCTCTATCAACTTGATATAATAATGCTTTCTTAAATGGATGGATTTCTGAGGAAGTGTATATGGCACAACCTCGTGGACATGAGGATGCACATTATCCTAACTATGTATGCAAATTAAAGAAAGCCTTGTATAGATTGAAGCAAGCTCCAAGATCTTGGAATTTCAGATTGGTGACTTATTTGCACGACCAAGGATTCAAAGCTAGCAAGGCGGATACCTCTTTGTTCTTAAAGAGGAATGTATCAAAAGTGATCTATCTATGTGTGTATGTTGATGATATCATTATCTGAGGGAATCATCTTGAAGGAATCAAACAACTAAAGAGTCAAATGAGGGAGGAGCTCAAAATAAGTGATCTTGGACCACTCACTTTTTTTCTTGGACTGGAGTTAATCTACACAGGTTCAGGTATATACATCACTCAAAGGAAGTATGTGCACGACATGCTCATCAAGTTTAAGATGGAAAACACCAAGTGTGTAGGTACACCTATGGAGCAAAAGCATAAGCTTAGTGCTTATGAAGGAGACTCAATTGAACACATCACAATCTATCAAAGCTTGGTTGGAATTTTGAACTATGCAACACTTACAAGGGTGGATATATGCTATAGTGTTAGCATATTGAGACAATTTATGCATAAGCCAAGAAGACCACATATGGAAGCAGCCAAGAGAGTCCTCAAGTACCTAAAGGGGACCATGAATAAAGGTTAGTTTTATCCATTTACTTCAGATATTGAGCTAAAGGTCTACTCAAATGCAGATTGGGCCGAATCTGGAAATGATAGAAGAAGCACATCCGGGTATGTATCATTTGTAGGTTCAAAAATCATTTCGTGGTCATCCAAGGAGCAACCAATGGTGGTATTATCTTCTACTGAATTGGAATATAGAGGTTTGCCTAAATCAACTCAAGAAATCATGTGGTTAAAATCTTTGTATACAGATCTTGGACTTCATTCTTCAACACCTCACATTTTTGGTGACAACACAAGCTCACTACATCTTGAAGCTAATCCGCTATACCATGCTAGAACCAAGCACATTGAAGTCCACTACCATTATGTAAGGGAGAAGCTAATGAGCAAGGATATTCAACTATCTTATGTCTCTACAAATATGCAATGTGCAGACATGTTGACTAAAGCCTTTGATGGTACAAAATTGAGTACATTCAAGTTGATGATTGGCTTGCAGGAAATCAAGGACAATTGAAGACTTATTTGGAGGCCAAGCATGTTAGGCTTGAGGGGCAGCTAGTGGTGCATTTTACCCAAGCCTTCATGCTTGATACGATTGATATGATGTTCATTTGTATAGATATATCAACACCTCTTGTAAAATAGTACATTTTATCTCTTGTAATTATAAAAGAAAGAATGGATTAAGTCATCCATGATGTGAAAACAAAATTCATGGCTCTAACTATCTAAAACCATGAATCCATTAGTTGAGGGAATATTTCCTAATTCCTGAAGTCATTTGAATTCAAATTCAAAACTACCTCCAAAAGTAGGTATAAAAGTAGCAAGAAGGAAGTCGCCAAAGTAGTAGTTAATTTGTGCCCATTTCATGCCCATTTGTAGAGATTGAAGAGCTTACTCCATAGCTCTATCATTCTACTCCCATTTTTCAAGTCATCATTGCCAATGAGGTTGTAATTATATGTGAATCTATATATTCATCATTTACTTCTTCTCTGATTTGTTCTCTACTATACTCACTCAGAATAGTAAACGTCAGAAGCCCTTTTCTTGGGCTATACATAAACTTTTCGGAGTTTTAAAGTGCATGGGATAGACATCTAATTCTAGTTTATGCTCACAAAAGTGCATGTCCATTGGATGTACCATTTGTGAGAAATCTGCATTTTTATTACTCACTGGTCTATCTCTGCAGGGCACGAGAATGGCTGGGATGCTCCTGATTTTCATAAACTTTGTTCTCATTGTTGAGTTGATGAATTGAAGTTTTTTAACTTGGATTACCAAGCTACTTACATATATTTTCTATGTTTGAAAATAATCATTTCTAATTCCTACCAAGTTGAGAGCATTGTTCATTTTTTCTAGCAGGTGTATGTCCAAAAATAGCAAGTTTTGGGAGCTAGCCATTTTGCAACTAGTCTATCTTGCCTCAAACTTTTGAGATACTTGTTCGAAAGAAATCTGGTGAATTTTTCTAGATTTAGGAAGCCCAAAGGGTCTACTAACCAAATCTGATGTCTTAGTTGGCTGGTGTGAAGCTGGTTGTAGCAGCACTAATTCATCTTCAAGATTGCATCCACCATCTCTCTACACAAGAGGCAGATGAGGTAAGCCAGGCAGGGGGAGATCCCAAACATCTCAACCTTTTAATATATGTGGTTACTCTAATCACACTACTGAAGGGTGTTATATGAATCCAAGTAATTCCTGAGGAAGAGGATTCAATAGAGGTGGCTATGGATCAAATAGAGGCAAATACAAAAGAGGATACAACAATAACTACTACAACAACAATAACAACTATCAAAGTGGATTCAGAAGAAGGAAAGATTACAATAACTACACTGAAGACCAAAGCCAAGAGGACTCATTACTACTCATGAACCTCTCATTGAAGCAGGGTAAGGATAATGATCATGTCGTTTATATTGATTTAGGATGCTCCAATCATGTATCGGGAAATCTAGCATTGCTCTCTGTCCTAGAAGATCCTAAGAATAAACATGATGTGTAGACATGTGATGACACAAGGAATTTAGTGGAAAAGATAGGTAATATAAAGACATCAAATGGGAACATGAATCTTCTAAGCAAGGTATTATATGTACCTACAATAACCAAAAACTTGATAAGTGTTGGATAAGTTGTGAAGAAAGGATTGCAGGTTAGATTCACAAGACATGGAGCATATGTGAAAGACCCATAGCAAGGATTTAGAAGGATTTCCAAAGGCAATAAGAGAAGAAGACTTCACTTTTGTTGTGGAAGACACCAAGAACATAGCATTATTTAGCCATGGATCTCAAAGACTCTCTGAATTGGAGGTATGGCATAAAAGGCGTGCTCATATTGGTGAAGAACCTTGAAACAAATATGCAGGGATCAAAGTGTACTTGGATTGCCCAACATCACAAACCAATATATGATCTAGAAGTGCGGAGATTGTTAATTTGGCAAGGCACATAGACAACCTTTTAGCAAGAAAGGCTATATCCATTAGGAGATGATGGATCTTGAACAGAGAGATGTGTGGGGTCCGAAAAAAGAGTCTTCTATCTCATGTTCAAGCTATTACATATCTTTTATTGATGATTGTAGTAGGTGGACAATTCTATCCTTTATAAAACATAAAGATGAGGTTTTTAATTGTTTCAAAATGTATCTTGCACTTGTAGAGAACCAAACAGGTAGATGTCTCAAAAGACTAAGATAAGATGGTGGTGGAGAATATTTCGCAAATGAAATTGATGTTTTCCTACAAGAAAGATATATTAAAAGAGAGGTAACTACAAGATACTCAATCGAACGTAATAGAGTAGCTAAAAGGAGGAACACGAATTTAGTAGAAGCTTGTAAAATCTGATATTCTAAAAGATATAAGTGAATTTTTTTCTTAATCAGAATTACGTTGTGTAGATTACATCTATCTCAGTGATTTAGTCTTGAGTATGTGTTGACACAGCAAGAAAGTAATGTATTTGGGCTTTTAAATTCTGAGTATTTTTTATATAAAGGTAATCTAGTTTTGCGGTTGTTCTTTGATGAGTTGAGCTACATGAGAGTGTAGATTACATCTTTCTGAGTGATTTAGTCGTGAGTATCTATTGACACAGCAAGAAAGTAATGTATTTGGTCTCTTAAATTTGGAGTATTTTTTATATAAAGGTGCGATTGAGTATTGCAGTTGTTCTTTGATGAGTTTTGCTGAATCCCAACACATTTGGTGATCCTACTGCACTTGCTCAAAGAAGCAAGAAATGACTGTCAGAAAGAAGGCAAAGAATTGGTAAACTTTATTACACATGCCTACAAGGACAAGCTAGTAAGATGGATCCATTTCCTAAGTCATATGATTGGTATGAGGTGTAGGAAGATTCAAATTCAGAATTTGAAGAAGAGGGAGTAGGATCAGGTGCAACAAAAGCAAGGCTGGTGGGCGAAATTTTAGGGGTGTTGATCGTGAAAGAGGCAGTTGTAGGAGTACTCTAATTTGACCCACTTGTAGGAACTATTAGGCAAGGACCTAGGGGTACACCCCTGCCATTGCCCATGGCAAAACCACCTCCTAATCCCAAAGTTAAAGCAACACATTTAAGAGGATGATCAAAAGAAGATGCAGATTTCCATGTTGCTCAATTTGAAATCAAATGGACCACCAATGGTTATCCTGCATTATATGATGATGTAGTAAAACTATAACAGTTTGTAGCTACATTAGAAGGAAAAGCTATGAGCTGGTTCAGCCAATATGGTATGGCTCATTTTGCTACTTATGATGCCTTAAAAACAACATTCTTGCAAAGATTTAGAAGAGAAAAGACTCCCTCTCATGTTTTCAAAAACCTTAGAGAAATCAGACAAAAGAATATGTTGGTGGAAGATTATCCTCATAAATTTAGAATTTTAATGGAAAAGATAATGAGAGATCAACTGATGAGATGTTAGTAGGTTATTTTCTCAAAGGCTTAAGAAGCAGTATTAGGCATGCTATGGCTAGTATTGATATAGCCAATGGTTTTGATGTGTTGGTAGTAGTCGCTGCTAGAGTAGAAAAGAGATTTGGTAGAACAAAGAAGAAGTATAACAGTTCCAGCTCTCAGGAAGAATCTAATACAGAATCAAATTTTGGAAGAGCTACCACCGATTCAAATCCAAGAAGTGAAGAAAAAGAAATTCTTGTACAAAGGCATCATAAATTTAAAGGGAGACAAGATAAGCAGGTAGCTTTGATTAGCCCTTTAAAGAAGTATGGGTATTCAATAATTGCACCTAAGGAAAAAAGGTATTGCGAAATATATGAGAAAGAAGGCCATACAAGTCAATGCCGGTATAACCCAAAGCATAGAGTTCAACATTCAAGGTAGTATAACAGAGGTAATAATGATGTTGTAGCAAATCAAGCCACTCCGATTTAAGGACGTGTTGGTTTTGAGAGGGAGCAGCAAGGGAGACCTCCATGGATATATCAAAGGAATCAGCAAGGGAATCAACAAGGTCATCAATAGGGAAATCAATAAGGATTACTAGCTAGAGTGATGCCATGTGGGTAATACTCTAGTTGAGATCATTGGATTGGTCCCAATTTCCCATGATGGGATAAGCATAGAGAGGAAAGGGGTATACTAGTTATTTGGTATAATCAGCAGTAGGAACAACAACAACAAGCCCAGCAAGCTGCTCGGGAAAATGTTATAGTCATTGATTTATCAGATCAAGAACTCTAGAGTGATTTGAGTGTGGGTAGATAAGAAATCAGAGCTAAGGATAATGAGGATCAGTGGAGTTGTGATTGTAGGCAATGTTTTATGGCACAGGATGTTGAAGTCTTGGCAGTAACAAAATAAAAAAATAAGGGTCCTATTGATTGGCATAAACAAAGGTAGATCCGGACCAAGTATAGAAATGGATCGAGCAGGATTAGTAGAAGAAGGGTAACATACAGATTTTATCATAGGATGATGATGACTTAATGCCCATTTGTAAACAAAAGAAAGATGATAGTGCGAATACTAGGTAGGAGTTGGACAATGATTGGTTTGAGGTAATTATTTAATTCTCCATTATATTTATAATTGGATCAATTATTATCTTTGGTGCTTACTTCTAAAGGAAAATTGTTGAAGAGGGTGGTTGGGCAACAATCAGAGCTAGTGGATAGGTTTGTAATTTCAACGTGAGCCAATAATATTGATCCAGCTGATATGGATTTTGTAGTACCAGTGATTCACGCATATTATAGGTAGAGAAGGTTTAATGAATTTTTGTTAGGCAATGGTTTAGGGGTGAAAATATTACCCGCATATGTCTTTAAAGAAATGGGGAAGGGGGCTTTAGCTCTAGCACCATTTTAGGTTAAAATGGAAGATCAGACAAGAGTTCAGCCTTTGGGAATTGTGAAGCAACATCAAATAGTCATTGTAGGAATATTGTTTTACGATTAATTTTGTAGTAATTCAATTTTTTGAATCTACCTAGTTTGTATGAGATGTTGCTAGGTAGACTATGGTTCAAGTTGTCCAAGGTAAAGCAAGATTGGGGTTTAAACATAGTGGTGATTAGGAAGGGGAGAAAGCAAGTCATAATACCAATGAAAGGAAGAATGAATATGTCACTAAGAGAGAAATCTTTAATGGGCCAGGCCATAAGCCTAGCTGAGGAGATAGAGGATGATAAAGAGGAGGAATTTTTGAAGGCAAATCCAACTGTGGTTCTAGTATTGGAAGTGGATGTGGAAGGACCACTATGTAAAGAAGACGAATTGTTGAAGAATAGGTGTGAGCCAGCTGTAGGTGACCAAATTGAAGAAACAGAGCTAACATAGTTATTTGAACAAAATCTAGAAATTCCAACTCAACAAAAATTGGATCAGCAAGAAAATGGGGTAATAAATTTGGATAAAAACGTACATGAACAAAAGTATGCAAGGTCTGGTAGAGTGAATGAAGATGAACTTCAGGAAATTAATTTAGGGACTTCTGCTAAACAAAAAGTGGTGAGGGTAAGCAAAGAACTGGATGGTAAGCTTTTAGAAGATTTGATTTGTTTGTTGAAGGAGTATATTGATTTCTTTGCTTGGGATTATTTGCAAGTAAAAGGTATAGACCCAGAACTACATCACCATGGCATTAATTTGAAAATAGATGTTGTTCTAGTGGTGCACCAAATGTATTGCATGAATTCAAATTTTGCGAAACGAGTCAAGGAGGAGATTAACAAGTTGTTGGCTATGGGATTCATTAAACTAGTAATCAAGTAACGTAGTTATCTCCTATTATTGTTGTTCCAAAAAAGAATGGGAAATTGCAAATTTTTGTGGATTATACAAAATTGAAAGAAGCAGAAAAATAATGGGAAATTGCGGATTTGCGTGGATTTTGACTATAATCAGATTGGTGTTGTTGCAGAGAATCAACATAAAAAAACATTTATTATAGATTTTGGTATCTGTTTATAGTTATGAGTTTTGGATTGAAGAATGGACCATCTTCATTTAATTATGTGGCACAAAGTTTTTTAGCCAAATTTGTATGATTTATGCAAGATTTTTTGGATGATTTTTTTGTATTTGGAAAGACGGTGCAACACTTGCTACATTTGCGGTCTTGTTTTGATTGATCTAGAAAATTTAGAATGGTGTTGAATCCATTTAAAAGTGTTATTGCAGTAAGGAGTGGTATCTTGTTGGGTCATGTCATTTCAAGTGAGGGAATGGCTATTGATATCAAGAAAATTAAGGCTATTCAGATAGCAAAAGCTCTGACTAATATAAATGAAGTAATGAGGTTTGTAGGTAAGATGAAATGACATGCTAGATATTTGAGGTACTTGGAAACTATTTCATTACCTTTGACACTTTTAACTAAGAAAGATGTTCCTTTTTTCTAGGTTGAAGCTCAAGAGAAGGCTTTCTAGTTATTAAAGAAGATGGTTTCAATAGCACCGATCTTGTAGCCTCCAAATTCGTCTTTACCTTTTCACATATTTGTAGATACATCGGATGTAGCAGTAGGAGTAGTGTTGATGCAACAAAAAGAGAAGGGATGGTATAGAGCAATTTATTATGCTAGCAGAGTCTTGTTTCTAGCTGAAAGGAATTATGCATTTACTAAACGAGAGGTGTTGGCTATGGTATATTCTTCGAATAAGTTCAGGCATTATTTGTTGGGTAATAAAGTGGTTTTTCATATGGACCACGAAGCTTTGGTATATCTTATTAAGAAGCCTCTGTTAACAAGATGATTGGCAAGGTGGATGCTTTTATTTTCAGGAATTTGATTTTGTGATTGTTCATACTCTAGGAAAAGAGCATGCAATGGCTGATTATTTTAGTAGATTAGAATAAGGAGAAGCACCATTTGACATGAATGACGAGCTATTAGTTGCAAAATTGTTAAATACTCAGATTGCTGACTTTGATTCTTGGTATGATCAATTATTAGAATTCCTAACGGATGGATTTTTGTCTCAAAAATCTACACCTAATCAAAGAAAGAAATTCTCTTTAAAAAGTAGGCCATATTTGGCGATAGCAAGCGCATTATATAAAAATAGTATGGATCAAGTGATTAGATGATGTGTGCCAGATTTTGAGAACCCAGCTGTTTTGGAGGAAGCCCATTCAAGAGAAGTAGGAGGACATTTATCAGGGGACATTATAGGTAGGAACATTTTATAGGCTGGATTATGGTGGGCTATAGTAATAAAGGATGCTCATACATTTTCCAAAAGGTGTGTCATTTTTCAAAAAAAAAGTCAACCAAATAATTCAGATGGAGTGGTTGATCACCCAGGTTTACCATTAGATACATTTCAAAAATGAGGGATGTATTTTTTTGGTCCACTTAAGCCAATTACTGAGTGTGGGAATCGGTATATTTTAGTAGCAAGTGATTATTGTACAAAGTGGGTGGAATTGATTGACCTTAAAGATAATAAGGTGGCTAATGTTGCAAAGTTTCTCTACCATAATATCATGACCAGATTCGGGTGTCCAATGGAATTGGTAAGTGATAGAGGAGATGAATTCCTAATGAAGTTGTCTCAGAGTTAACAAAGACACATTTGATTATGCACAAAAAATCCACAACCTATCATCCATAAGCAAATGGTTAGGAAAAAAGCACTAATAGAACTTTATTAAAGATCCTTAAAAAATTAGGTCATGATAATCAGAAAAATTGGGATGTGCTCTTGGAATAAGCATTATGGTCATTCAGAACTACCTTTAAGGTAATAATTGGAATGACTCCATTTAGGTTAGTGTATGGCTTAGAAGTTGTGCTCCTAATGGAGTTTTTGGTCCCAAGTTTGCATGTTACAACAGAAAAGATGTCTCCAAAAATATGAGTCAAGCATAGAAGTATGTACCTACTATGGTAATAGGAAGAACATTTAGTTAGTGCACATATAATTGAAATTATCCAAATATGGAGAGAAGCTTGTGTGAACATTAATGTCAAATTTAAAGTATTTCAGGTTGGATATTGGGTTGTGGTATATAATTCCAAGTTAGGGCCACATCCAGGAAAGCTTACTTTGAGATATAAGGGTGCATATCAAATTGTGTAGGATTTGGGACAAGGGACTTTTCTCGTAGCAGATGTCTTTGGTACAAAAATGGAAAAACCTCTTAATGGATTTTTTTGAAGAAATTTCAAGGCAAACCTCCTCATATGGATTGGTTAACATTCAATTTGGTACAAGTAATGTTTAATTCTGATATGGGGATTCGTAGCAGTAATGATTACGAAAACTATGAGGATTACTTTTCTGCATTTTTCTTCATCGTGACATGTCTTCTCGATGGTGATTGGTTGAATGTGACATTATGTGTTTATCAACATGTCGATGGATGCCAGGTCAAGATCTGGGAGTTAGGATATGGTCAGTTGGATCTCATATAGTCCGAATTTTTCCTACCTCAGGAGAAATAGTCAGATTATGGAGACTTTGCTTGCTCAGAAGTAGTATTATTCTGGTCAATAATGAGAGCTCAGCAAAAAAGTATGTTTAATTACTATATTGGAGCATGGGCTAAAGTTCAACTATTATGTGGATTTTATCTCTGACTATCTAAATCATGGATAGGTTAGGTGAGGTACATTAATGGTCTTGTTGTATGTACAAGCCCTCTACCACAAGTGCATTTGTGGTCGGCTTATGTAGTCGAGAAGTGTGTTTCTATGCATAGAACCAAGATAGCGAGTTTGGTGGCAGTGATCCAACCTACTTTAGCTGCAAACATGAGAGGTCGACTTAGAAGGAAGGAAAGCATGGTGCGAAAGGAGGAATCATCATCAAAAGAAAGTGATAGTTTTTTGCAGGAAGAGAGGAAGCAATGCACACACCATCCTCTGCTAGCAATCTAACACAGTCACTAATGGATCCATATACAGACTTTAAACTGGAAATTGATACGAGTGCTCTGGTGAATTTTCGTGGCTACCGAAAGTATTGTTATTTTTTTTTTCCACACTATTGTGGGAGAATTGGAAGTTGAACTATTATGCAAAGAGCCAAAATGGGATGCTACAGAAGACCAAAGGGAAAATGCCATCCCACGTACGATTACCACCTAAGCTCATCACTGAAGTATTTAAGTTACCTATTTTAAAATATCCTTCCATAGCTACGTGCATAGAGGATGCTCTCCGTAACGAATTTGGACCTTGTGAGGGAGGAAGACAATATTACATGCTTAAAAATGTATCATATGCTAGACGAGAACAATTGAAGTGGTATTTGGAGCAGTTATGTTTTATCGTTAAATACAACTGTATGTGAAAGGAGAACTATGCATCCCTTTGTTGGATGGAGAAAGGGGAACAAGTCAGCTGGGCACATTGGCCATATGATAGGATGTATGGGGAATTTTTTCTATTTGATAAGAGGAAAACATAGTCCTATAGTTAGTTATCAGCATATTTGGCTGCATTATTTTAGTCTATGCAAAAGGGGGAGAAAAGTGAAATAGTCTAGCCGAGTGTAGTCATTCACCAATTCTATCATCTCTATCTAGGCAAAAAGATGAAGATTGTGTTATAGTTGATAATCAGTAGGATGATACATATCGGATATTGTTGAAAGTTGGGTATGGAGTGGAGGAAGTAGTATTGAGGGTTAAGTAGTTAAGAAACGAGACTCGTAAAGTGATTGGATTACATGAAACACCTATCAACATAACGGAGGAGTCTAAATTGCCTATGCAGATTAGAGAAAATTTCAAATTATCTAAGAAAAGAAAATTGGAGCCCATATTAAAGAAGATAGTAGGTAAATCAATTTCTGAGGATTTAAGTCAGCCATCTGTTGAAGTTAGTAAGGAGGTTCACGAGGCACACAAAAAGTTAGAAGATGTTTATAAGGTTATGGTGCAACAAGAAGCATTATTACAAGAGCACAAATTGTTAAATGAGATACTCAATTCTGAGAGTACCAAAAGCAACAAACTCAAGTTCACGACTTGCAAAAGGAGCTGCCGATAAAATGATAACAATATGAAAAGGCTATGTCAGAATTAAAGAAATAGTAAGGTGAGGAAATGGTGAAAGTGAAAAGATCTTTGCAAGTATTCAAGCGATGGATTAACAAAATGCAATAGGCAGTCACTAAAGAAATGCCAAGTCTAGCAAATATAAATGCAACATTACAACTGGAAAATGAAAGCATTCAATATACTTATCAAAGGACTCAATTTTAGAGGAACCCTCAACCTATGAAGAGGCAAAGGCAAACCCTAATTGGGAAAAAGCCATGAAAGAAGAAAAAATTGCATTGAAGGAGATGGACATTTCGGATGTGGTTCCAATGTCACCCAATCAAAAGGTAATTGGTTGCAGATGTGTATACAAAGTTGAAATAAACTCATACGGATCAATTTGTAGGTACAAGGAAAGGTTAGTTGCCAAAGGAATCTCACAAACTCATGGTTTAGACTATGAGGAAGCATTCACACCACTTGCAAAGATGACTACAATCACAACATTGATAAGTGTAGCTATTGCAAGAAATTGGAGACCATGTTTTGAAAAGCTTAATTATACATCTTATGTTTGCAGACTTAAGAATTGTATGGATTAAAAGAAGCTCCTAGAGCTTCGAATTACAAGTTGGTTACATACCTTCAAGATCAAGGGTTCAAACCTAGCACCTCAGATCCTTCTTTATTCATCAAAAGAGGTCACAATACAGTTATTTATCTATGTGTTTATGTAGATGATATTATTGTGACAAGTGGTGATATGAATGGCATTCAAAGGATCAAGAGACACATGCAAGAATATTTCAAAATTAGTGACTTAGGTGAGCTCACATATTTCCTAGGTATGCAAGTGATTTATATCGATGAAGAGATGTATCTAAATTAGAGAATATGTGTTGAAGATCTAATTCTCAAGTAGAGAATGGAGAACACAAAGCTCGCAGGTACACCTTTGGAATTGAACTAGAAACTAACATTGTATGAAGGTGAGAAGATTGATGATCCTAAAGAGTATCAAAGCTGAGTGGGTAGCTTGATGTATGCTACTCACACAAGACCTCACTTATCATATAGTGCGGGAGTGCTTAGTCAATTCATGCACTCACCTAGATGGCCACACATGGATGCTGCAAAGAGAGTACTCAAGTAACTCAAAGGGACACTTAATGAAGGTATCTATTATCCTTACTCTTCAGATTTGGATATCAAAATCTATTCATATGCAAATTGGCTAGAAGCAAAGGATGATAGAAGAAGTTCCTCTAGATACTTAGAATTTATGAGTTCAAAATTGGTTTCATGGAGCTCCAAGAAGCAACCAATAGTCCCTTTATCTTCAATTGAAGCAGAATATAGAGGTCTATTTATCGCAATGCAACAAGCAATATGACTCAAGACATTGTACTTAGATTTTGTATTTGAAAGTTCCAAACCTCACTTACTTGGAGATAATGTAAGTTCCATGCATTTGGCTACAAATGCAATTTTTCATGCAAGTACAAAGCACATAGAAGTCCATTACCACTTTGTAAGAGAGAAGCTTATGGAAAAGGAAATTCACATTTCATTTCTTCCTACTAAGAAGCAAATCGTAGACATGATGACAAGATGGGATAAAGCTTCGTAGATTCAAAACTATGGCTGGTATTCAACCTATTAGAGAATGAAGACTCATACATACTTTAGCTTGAGGGGGAGTTGTTGGACTATCAAGCTTTCATTATGCTTGAGGTGAACATGATATTCAAGAAATCCATCATTTTAATGATGCCACATACAATCCTTGTGGAGTTTTATTTGCATTCATTTATTGTATTGAGAGCTTGATCATAGGATCACCTTCTTATGTAATTTCCAAAGTATTTATCTTTCTAAAAGGAGAGATTAAAAGGCCTAAAAGCCACGAGTTAGAAGTGTTTGGGATGGATTCTCAATCAATCAATCAATAAAAAGGTAGATATGACTTCAACTTTCTCTCTTCCTAGATTGTGGGAAAAGATTCCAATCAATCAAAACTACCAAACCCGCCTGATTTCGAATTCAAATCCATGAAGAAAAGGCGTGGACATATCCTTAAGAGGCTATGTAAAGACTCCAAAATGTTTGTACATTAATTGAACTGTTGATTTCAAGCAATACAATTGATCATTGCTTGATGCAATTTTGTTCTCTACTCATTCTTCCTTAGATTTAATGCACTTGCAAAGATTGTTGCTCTCCTTACAAATATTAAAATCCTATGTTTGATCACACATAGGAAAGGTATAACTACATAGGTTATTTGTAGGAATTTTTAAGGCATTTAGTTCATTACTTTTAGAGAAATTCAAGTTTTTGAGTCTACGGGTCATTCTGCACACACCCTTGAAAAATCAGGATGATACTATTTTAGTGTTAAGTTTATTTCTTCTTATATCGTTGTTATAAATTAGGGATTTTTGGCATTTTTTCAAGTCAACCCTATGTATGACACTTAGTTTAGAGGAATGTTTCCAATTGTTACTATGATGGATGCTCTCTATGTTTGAAGTCCCAACTTGCATCCATTTTTAGAAGGTTTTTGTGAGCTAGTGAAGGTGCAAGTTATCTGTTTTGCATCAACTTCTTCTTGCTCATGTTCCAAACTATCTATTGGGTTTTATTGCACTTACCCAAGCCTACAAGATCTACCATACATATCCAAAGAGCTAGAGTTGGTCCTATGATGGTCTATTGGACCAACTTCACCACTTGATAACTCAACTTTCCAAGCCTCTCCAAGCTTCTCC